>OY986968.1:24004399-24076339 GCA_963920575.1 Narthecium ossifragum
AAAAAACCTCTATTCTTCTTGATTCATATTACAAGTATTCTCTTTATAAGTATTCTCATATTACCAGTATTCTCTTTATAATCATGATGTCATCAAATCCGAATTCAGTTATGGGAGGATGGATGGAAGGAGGGGGTGGAATCATGATGTCATCAAATCAAAACCGATTTGTCATCAAATCGAAACCGATTTACATGGATTACACCAAAAATGGAAATAAAACAACTCATAACTGCCATAAATTAAATACAGCTATATATAATGCCTCAAAAATTTAATATATATGAAGTAGGGGTAAAAGTGTCATGCAAAATACCTAACCTCCCATAACTGCTTTAAAATTGTGTTAACCCATTAAAACATATTATGGTGGTGTACCAGTGAATAAGTTTACTAGAATTGGTGTAAAGACTAAATATTTATTTTTTTAAACCCCTATTGACCCTTCTCCCTAGAAAAAATGGTGTTAATGGATGGAGAATTGGGTTAAGAAGGGTAGAAAAAGTGACGTTAGTGAATGAGGATAAGAAAAAATAGAGTGATGATGGTAGTTGGAATGTGAATAAAGTAGTACTGATTATTTTTTTTTACGTTTAGAGTAGAACAGGACACCGATACCAATCAAGGGCTTAGAGTTTGTTTGGCTACGCATTAAAACTTTTTTTTTTTTTTTTTTTTTGAGGGAAACACATTAATCCAATATTTGACGAAAGATTTTTAATCACAAGTTAGCGTCGAGATTAATATTTGTCGAAATTATATGTATTAACGCCATCCTCACCAGCCAAAAATTTCCCTATGATGAGTGATGACCTCCACCACCAGTAAGCTCTTCCCTCGCATCCCTCAAACCCCAACAAATCCCAAGCCCTCCCCTTTGATCCCCTCCAATGGCAATCTATCCTCTAAACTCTCTTTTCCAATCCTAACTAATCCCGTCCAATCCAATTTAACCCTTACTCGTTTCAATTCATCGCTTAAAAATCCCACCTTTCCACTCTTCCGGCCATTTTTCCAGCGGCGAGGGATCCAATGTCGCAAAGGGTTCGATGTCCGTCCCGCCGAGACTGCCATCCGACCATTATTAGAAGCCGAGAGTGGAGGTGGTGGGGATGGGGAAGGGAGTGGTGGCGGGGGAGGACGAGGTGGTGATGGTGATGGTGATGGTGGTGGTGGTGGTGGGGAAGATAGTGGTGGAGGGGAGAGGAAAAAAGGGGCTTTGCACGAATGGGCGAGTGTTACTTCAGAAGACGCGAAGACCATCTTGGCGGCGCTCGCAGTCTCGTTGGGGTTTCGATGGTTTGTGGCCGAGCCGCGGTTCATCCCTTCACTCTCCATGTACCCCACTTTTAATGTAGGGGATCGGATAGTCGCCGAGAAGGTATTGCTCTTTGCTTTCGTTTCGTCACGAAGGTTTACTTTGGATTGAGCTCCAAAACATAGATCTTCTGAGAACCTAAAGGTTCATTGCACATCAATTGACAAAATATTATCTTATATTCCTTTTGCTTCAGTACATTAGCATAGAATGAAAGGTGATTGATATTGGTATCATTTTCCAGGTCTCCTATTACTTTAGAAAGCCAACTGTGAATGATGTAATAATTTTCAAAAGCCCACCAGCTTTGCAGGTAAGCATTGTGTCTTCAAGAGCAATTTTACATAGTTTCACATCATTCTTATGCAATGTTTGTGTAACTGATGTCCTGTTCTACCTGAAGGAAGCAGGATACACGGAAAATGATGTTTTCATTAAACGAGTTGTTGCCAAGGAAGACGATGTTGTGGAGGTGAATCTAGCTCCCCCTGAATTTTCGTTGCCACTTACAATTGTATAATAAGCTAACTGATGTGATAAATTGCAAACACATAGTTTCTTGTTGTTTATCTATCTGTTTTCCATTTTACAGGTTCATGGCGGGAAGCTTATTGTAAATGGCAATGTGAGAAGTGAAGATTATATTCTTGAACCAGCATCCTATGACATGAATCCAGTTGTAAGACTTGGCCTCCAGATGTTCTCTTTGCATAACCATTAAGTTGTTAACTTTGAAAATTTGCAGATTAGTACCTTGACGATTCCAAATCGTATGAAATAGAATCCACTCAAAATATGTTTGATATAACAATATTCTAGATAGCCTTAAAGGAGAAAATACTTGGAAATAGTATTCAATTAACCTTTTTGGAGCTGAATGAATTGAAAGGCCTTGTAGCAGTCCTAAAGGAGTTACAGAGATAACGAATGGCTGACAAATAGTTATTTCTAGGCTTTAATGAGTGATGAAACCAATCTCTCAGACACTTGTGCTGTTTGAACCCTTTGTCCTTTAATTTTTTGTTCTAAGTTCATGCAAGCACTTCTCTGTTCGTCTGAACCTATTAAATGAAGACATTCTTTTGGCCACACTGCAGATTTTTCTCAGATTTACTATCAAACATTTTTTAAATGATGACACATGATTACCTGTAACTTTTTCTTGTTCTTTTTTTGGTAGCGTGTGCCCAAGAACTCTGTTTTTGTGATGGGCGATAATCGCAATAACAGTTATGATTCACACATATGGTATGGTTATGTATACCTTGCTTTAGAAGTTTTGTTGAGTCCCTCTATGCTGTTTACGAACCTATACTATGGATAATTATGCACTCCCATTGTCATCCATCCAGGGGCCCTCTTCCTGCCAAGAACATCCTGGGAAGATCCATATATAGATACTGGCCACCAGCTAGAATTGGAGGAACAGTTCTTGATGACAGTTGTTTTGGGCTAAAGGTGAGCAGCAGTTAAGAATCATGATCGGAAGTGCAACTTCTAATTTCTTTTTGATCAAAACTGATAATTGCCGAGTTTGAAGGACAAACTGTCACAATTGAAAAAAAAAAAATTCTTCCAGTTAAAAAAACGAGTTTCTTGAAACAAAAGCAGGGAGACCAAGTTTTGCCTTCATTTCTATCAAATTTCGATGTTTGTCGAATTGTGTATAGTTGCTTGTGGAATTCATGTAAGTAGACTTGGTGTCTACTTAAACTGGAAATGTGTACATACTCTTGTAAACTATAATGTAACTTGACACATGAATTTGGTTGATGGTATCTATCTATGTTTCAGCACCTTGGAGATGAATTTATATATTCAATTCACTCTATGACGACTTTCATATGTTTCACTCGAGGCGGGTTTCCAAACAAAGGGAGTATTTTAGTGGAGTTAGAAAAGAGAGTTCATTTTAATCTTTGGTTAGGTGACCGCCCAGTTTTAGCTTCAAGTGGTTTTAGCATGCATATATATCCCTCCCATGTAGATGCTAATGACCACATCCCGAGGCAAAAGTTGTGGTTAAAGAAGCATTTATAAGCATTTACCACCGATAACATAAACTTTCTAGTCTGCTTCATTTATAGTGTATCATATATTTGCATAACACGTGACAGATTTGCAACTTTTTCGCTGTTCTGTTCTCCTTACATGATGATCAGCTTAGCATACATTTGGAATATAAAAACTGTCAAGCTTTAATAGTCCTCTATTGAGACAGAAAGCAGGGGGTTATCGTAGGAACTGATAGTTAAGACTCACCATACTGATGTTACTCAGATTCTAGCAGAATTAAGCATTCAGATTCATTTCAGAAATAAATGACAAAAGATGTTATTTTTCAGATCAGGCATATATTCTGAACTCCCTCACATATCTTTTGGGAGGTCGTTTATCACCTATAAATATTTTGGCAATCAACAGTCTCTACCACCATATCTCATTTCTGATCTAGATGAAAGGGATTGTCACTATAATAAATATGTAATGAAAGGGATTGTCACTATAATAAATATGTGAAGGGCGAGCAAGTTGGCCCAAGATATCATCCTCGCTTGATGAACCACAGGTATTGTAGATTTGCATATACGCCAATCTATCAGATCTTGGACAGTTCCAGATTGTGCTGTCCTCATAGTTCATCCTTTGCAAGATCATCAGGTGAAACTCCTCCATCATCCACCATTTTCAAGTTGTCTTTGATAAAAGCTGCCAGTTCCTTTAAGCTTGATTTCTTGGAGATTTTGATCTGCATGCATTGAAAAGATTTGATGAACTGAAGGTGAAAATAAACAAGTAGATCAAGGAAAATATGTTGAAGTTGTCATTACCGGATTTAATTTATCTCCAGCAGGATAAAATAATAGCGTTGGATAGTTATTTATCTGCAAATAAAAAAAACAACTTATTTAGAACTTGGTCTTCTTAGAAAAATATACCAGAAATTGGAAAATCATGCAGACAAGTCTCATCTGATAACATCTTGTGTTTGGGTTAGCTCGTTCTGCCGATATCACAAGAACAGCTTTGTTTCAGCTGCTTGAACCAACAGAAGAACATGGTCTCCCCCGCTTCACTAGTTTAGGAACAAGATAGGGAACTCCCTGTGCAGTGGCATAAATGTGATCCAGAATGGGATTTCTCATTCTGTTGGTGGCATTTTACTTCAGTTAGAACTTGCAAGTAAATTTACTTCAAACACATATTATCAGATAGTTTTTAACTGTTTTTCAATAGCTGAACATCTGGTGTCCTCTGCAAGGTTGGGTATACTTAGCGAGTCAGCCAAAAGTGAGCCTCATACATCCATTCGTTGTGACCTTAGTTCCTATGAAATACAAGCATCGACATTTTAACGGCCACCAAAGAATTAGGAAATAGTTATGCCTTCCACAAAAAAATTGCACACACTGAGATTTGGAGCACATAATGCTTGAACAACCTACCTGCAGCTTTGGATGCTCGTTCTGAGAAGCATCTATTCTGCCAAATTTTAGATCGCTGCGCCCCTTGAAGTGGTTGGCCAACTTCTCTATCTGTTTGCTTGTGGCCTCACAGTCAATGCACCATGGTGTATACACCTTCAGTTAATGAAAAACCAGAAGAAAAAAAATTCAATAATCAGCACAAGTCAAAGACGCATGCCCTTGTCAAACACAGGATTTTTTACATCACAAACCTCAAGAAAGACATTCTCCGTGCTCTCCAGGACCGAGGGAACGAATGTCCTTCCAACAACCTTTTCAATGATTCCTGTCTGCAATATTATGAATTATTTTTAAGTTACATAAGAGAAGCAAAATGTGCATATACTCCAAAAGGTGTAACTAAGCAGACAAGCAAAATGCGAATTCACCCAGCAATTAGTCCAATTAGCGACTTAATGTCAACAGTAGAGATTTTGACAAGAACGAACCACAATAACATCATTATCATAAGTATCAACAGTTCTAACCACTGAATATGACCTATTTAATTAATGAGAACGATGAAGTAAGAAGAACAGCAGAATCATAACTGTTATGTTCCCAGCATGGCAGAAATGAAAACCTTCTCTGGCATGTTTGACACCAAGCTCAACAGCAAAATGCCCTACTAAATATTTACTTCTCAATAAGCATTTCCGAAATGCTATGCTGGAAAACAGCCAAAAGAATTAGCTGTCCTGCACCAGCCCAGATACCAAGTACACAAGCATTCAATTACACTTAGATCCCACTTGTTTAGGGCCTCAACAAGCCAAAAAATCTTTGAAGCAGGAGGTTTTGAGTGAGTCGTTGGCCAATTGGAAAATGATACTCCTTGCGTGCTTATGACAGTTAAATCCCATTTCACAAGAGATGGGTAAATCAACAAGTAGGGGCTTACATTATCAGGTTTTGCTTCTGACTTATAGTAAGGTGTCAAAGTCCCATGCAGCAGGCCTGAGCAAAACTCCTGCAAATCATAGTGAAAGCCATGTTTGACAATTACCCAATTGTGGCTACTGTTAATAAAATACAAACCAAACTATAACAAGGCTTACTTCCAGATTGCTTGCTGTAGGATCCGACTCCAATAAGTACTTGGAACCGCCCCTATTATCAAATGCAGTTACCTGTTCAACAAGGACATCTAAATCTTAGAATCATGCTCACCACATAGAAATTTCATGCATGCTTGCATCTAAATAGAAAGCAGCAAACTGACCAACAACAATATATCAAAGTTAATTTACAGTAAAACCAGAGCGTCAGATTCAAGTAAAACAAGTTGCTAAATTATTTCCTACTGTAAATTCGGAATTTGGATATTATGCACAAATCAGTAGATCTGAACAATGAGTAGATTATAAACCTAATGGGAAGAGAAAATACGTCTAATGATCGCAATTCATGCCAGGAAACTCACATCTGGCGAACAAAAAAGTGAAAGATAAAACACGTGAGCGGGGAAGCATGCAAAAGGCTGATGTCCAGGAAAGCTGCAGATTATTCCTAAAGAGCATGAGCTTGAAAAGATTGTGTTCTGTAACTAATGATTGCAAGTATGTAGATGAGAGTTTGATCTAAGTTGGAATGAAAAAAATGAAGCTTGAAAATTAAACCTAAACATATCATCTCACGTCGTAATAAGCTATGCTTAACGTACTACCAAATTGCTCATTGAAGTTCCAGCTGTTTTTCAGAAAAAAAAATTGATGTCACCAATTAAGTTCAAGCCACTTTATTTGCCCCCAATCAAAAATCATTCACCGCATTAGCTTAAATTGACGTGTAAGTGCTTCCATGTAATACATTTATGCGCAAGTTGATTAATAGGATGGTCAGAACATTGAAATCACGTGCTTTGCAGTGCATATACCATGACGAGTGAGAATAACTGGGCATAATAATCTCAAAAGAGTAGGACGAAAGAGGAGGAGAACTCACAATCGGATCTTCTGATTCAAGCCCAAATAACATCAGAAATGGTTTTGCAAGGTCATCTTCAGCAGAATCCACAGAAACAAACATTATCTGCATCATCAAACAAAAGAACAACGAGAAATCAGATAATTTAACCAACACATTAAATCTTATGCAGCCAGATAATTTTAGAACATAATCACCTTTGATTTATATTTTCTTGCAACATCTTGCATGGGAGACAGAAGGTTTTTGATGTCATCAGCCTGTGCAAAGACATAAACCTGAAATAAAAAAGTTGCAGCTACCGTTAGCATCATACACTTATTGCTCCTTATTCTAAATATATCTATCCCTGTATACTAGCTTCTCCTTGCAGAAAAAAACAATATCTTCCGCCATACTTCAATTATTTATGTATAGCGCACGTGTTCAAGAGTTGTATGTCGCGCCATAATCTAGCAAATATACAAGAATCACAATGGATTCATATGTCATGAAAATTTGTTGGACAAACTTTAGCCTCAAACTGCTTCATATGCATCCTTGTTCTGGGCTACATCCATGCCAATTTCTCTCATATAATTACACCTTGTTCTTAGATCACAATCATTGCAAGAATGAAGCAAAGAACCTGGAGTTTAATAGGGCTGGCGTAGACTCTGACAGAGTTCAGTTCAGTCAAGGTATTAACTAAAGGAAACTTGTTATATTCTACAAACTGCAATATCCTCTTTTCCTCGAAGTTTTCCTCTGCAAAACAACAAAAAAAACCATCATTATTATCATGCACACAACCACCAAAATTACACTAAATAAATCTTTCAATAGCTCTCTAAGCACATTTACAAGTCCAATCTAAGGATTGTCTGGAGCTGCGAGAAGGAAACACAGAAATTACACTTACCGAATCTTTCAAACCTCTCAGATTCATTTTTTACCAGGCCAATAAAAGGCTTTTTTGGTCCAATGCCAGGAAAAAGAACTTCAACAACACTAGCATCATTAGTTTCAACAAACTGGATTTCGTTCTCAGCAGTTGCTGCCTTCAGAAATTCTTCATATTCAGGTCCCTTGCAAACAGAACATAAATGTCGTTACGTAGTAACATCATGGGTTGAAAGAGTACAATAGAATAAGACACATTATTATCAGAAAAACATACAAAGAGCCATACATATCTTTTAACCCAGTGGTAGGTAATAAAGCACATCAGATTTATGCTACATCATGGCCCAAGCAAGTTGCTTCTATGAAAGTATACAATACATATCATACCTCATAGCTTTCAAAGAGACCAACAACATAAATATGATGTCTTTTCAGGAATTCCTTTGCTGAAGTGATAGAATTTATTCTTATAACTGGTGCGCCAGTCTTCTTTCTTGCCCAGATTACAATTTCGTCCCTGGATAAAACAAACACATTTCATAGACAAGGTTCTTCTGAAGATTTTGCATGACAAGAAGAATTCTTTTTGCACACAGGTGCAATATATTTTTCACATGAAGATGAATTTTCTTCTACATAGCCTATTAGATAAGGGCGGAAATACTTGTATTATGGAAACGTAAGAGGATAGAGAGAATATCAAGTTCTCAACACATCATTGTGCCTTTGCTCTCAAACAAAAATTAGACATGCATCAGTAGACATCTGTTGGTGAAGATAAATATCAAATGTAGCAATAACCCTGGCTATAAAAGAAAAAGGCAATATTCTTTAAATTCAAATGAGAATCCAAGTCCAACAAACACAGTGAAAAGGCTAGTAGATTTTTCTGCATTAAGCAATGAAATCGTAAACTAAACTCACAGATAAACCGAGGACAGATTCAACAAGAACCATTTAAAACCACCAACAAAACCTTGCCAGCTTACTGAGAGACATAATTCATTTAAATTGGAGAATAAAACTACAATGCTCCATGCCTGGAGCTAGCAGAGACAGTACCACTGTACCACCAGTGTAAGAACCGCTATAAGAACATCCCAGCATCAGGATTCAGGGCATATGGGTAGAGCTCCGCAGAAGGAAACAATAGAACGAAAACTGTATCATTGAATTCTATTTCAATAGAATGAAGCATAACAAAGCATCTTCGGGAGCACCATATTGTTGCAATACAATACAGTCATTGATCTAGATAAAAAGTACCAAATTGTTCCAGCAAGAAAAAGCACTCACCCCGTGAATCCACCAGTATAAGTCTTTGCACTCCCATTGACAAATAGAAGTATGGTAGGGAACCCCTTAATGCCAAGAACCGCCGCGGCCTTCACATGCCGCTCGGCGTCGAGCTTCGCCATCACTATTGGGCTGCCCATCTCCCGTAGGGCCGTCGAAGCCTCTGCAAAGCGTGGCATCAGCTCGGCGCTCCTCGGGCACCAGGGAGCGTAACCAAGAACCATCACGAGCTCGTTCTCGTCGATCACTCGCTTGGCATTCTCATTACTGAGCTCAAGAACTATTCTTTGGGCCTTCCTGAGCACCTCCACCTCTGATGGCTTGCCTTGCGACGTACCACCCTTCTGTTCTTCTTCTTCTTCTATTGCTAACAGCTCTTCAAGCCCATCTAAGTCATCGTCATTGTCTTCGGTAGGAAGAGAGCTAGAGATTGCATTGAGGAAGAGAAATTGAAGAAGGAGAAGAGAGAGGACGAGACTAAGGATTCTAGAAGCGGGTCTACGAATGGCCATGTTCATGAAAAGAGGATGGCCTGGATCTAAAAACCAAACCTTTTTTACCGCCTTTGAAAGAAGAATGAGGGAGGTTTGATGGGTTTCTATGGGATTCTGGAAATCTATCAAGAAGACAGCAAAATCTTAGCCAAGATATAAACTTGGGAAGAATGGAGAGATGGGCTGCGCTTAGAACTAAGTAACGAATGGTGAGGGAGATGAGAATGGGACTGGAGTAGTGGTTTTTGAATCAAATTTCCTCAGAGAAGTTGAGAGCCATGAGAAAAATCCAATCTTAGGGGGCAAAGAGATGATGAGAATTGGATCTATAGGAGTTCCCAGGTATGAACTTTTTTAGTTGGGAACAATGTGAGAGGATAAGTACAAAAGGAGAGCTTTTGGAGGTTCTAGAATTGAAGTCAGAGGAGTTCAAGAAGATCTACAGAAAGAGATTAGTCTTGTGAAGGGGTTTTAAGATTTGGATTTTAGTGAGTGAGATGAAATGGGCTCTGGATCTGGAAAAATTTACAATGGTAATAAGAATAGAATGGAGAAAAATGTCTTGAGTTTGGATAGTTTTTGATGATTGGAAGGTAAAAGCTGTAGTTTAACAATCTTGGTTATTCTTCCGTATTGATGAATTGGAATCCAACTTTGAACTATCGTTTTCCATAATGGACGTTAAAGCAATTAAAAAAAGTCTTGGATTGGGTTATGCTGTCTAATGGAGGAATATTAGACGCTATCAATTTAAAGCATTCCGCAAGTGATTTCTGATGAATAACACAAGCTCAAGCCCAAACCCAAGCCCAAACTCAAGCCCAAGCCCAAACCAGCCCAAAGGCCATATCATTTAAAAACGCCTTGAAGTGGAAGTGCCACTACAAGTCTGAAACCATGGAAGAAAAGGAACAAAAACTAAAACAAAACAAAAAAAAAACCCGTCCAAACAAAAAAGCAATGAAGCCTTCACCTGTGTGTAAACTGTAAACCATTGTGTTATATGCATAACTTTTTTTTTTCTTTGGAGAAAACAAGTGTGAATCATGTAGCATGATTGTGTTCAATATCGAATAGACTCCCAAGTCTGCTTGATCTCTACACAAGGAATCCATGGAAATGGACATATCAGACATAATCTCCTGTCTAACAAAGCTTATCACTTGTGTTATATCACTTGTGTTAACTCTGCAGAAGCACACCTTATTGCTAACGATTTATAACATCACTTCCCTATTGGTTTGATTACTCCAGGCTAAGCTGTTATGAAACTTACTGTGTCCCAACTCCAAGTCCCAACATATCCCAACATAGGAGAGTCATCATCAAAATACTCGTGAAAAGTTGCAATCTCGTGCAATAATCACTCCCCTTGTTTCAATGGAAGCACTTATCTTCATGGCTATTCAAAACATACAACAGAAAGGCTTAACCGGCGATGAAATCATGAAACTAATATCTGTTGTCAATGCCATCATTAAAAAGCTTCGTGTCGTCTAAAAATGGTAGAAAGCAACAGAATATTTCAATGACGTTCATCTGAACTACAAAAACAAGGCAAACGGATGTCTGATCTCAAAATGGAAATGAGAGTATAATTCCCGACTTCATATACCCTAAGTTTTTTCACCAGGAAGTAACGGAGAACAATCAACGGCAATCAGCAAAATATGCTACAAAGCAAATGCCTTTATTGCTCAGACAAACAAACATTGTCAAGAATTTCTATGAACATTGGTGAAAGCACACATTCCATTCATAGGCTTGTACAACATAACCTGATGCTCATTCGTACGTACATGAATTCTGGGAAAACTTGATGGCTTTCGTGTTTTTTGAATTAACTTGGAAAGTGCAGGAGACGTGCTTATGGTGTTTCACCCTCACCAGCATCCCCACCACATATCCATGGGACACAATGTCAAAATCCACACCCAATGGAACTGCACCGCCAGTGCTCGAGAGAGGAAGGCCTGCTCCAGCACCATACAGAGGAACCTTCTCTCCTTGGAGAATCACAGTTACAGTCCGATGGCTATTTCTAGGCTGATAATACTTCTGAATCTGCATTTCAAGCATTTAAATTTGTTCAGTTCCTCTAAAGGAGCCATTGTTCTCAAGATTTGAATTTAAGATGCTCAAGGCACACGAAGAACCACATCAGGTATAACTGCATGGATCAGTAATCTGTTAGCTAGAAGGTTAACGTTGAAACCCATGACCCTAAACAACCCCATTCAAAGAATTCTGCTTGGTTAAATTGGTCGCTGATCCAGTAGTTATATAAGAAATAAGTTTTTCTTGGATCACTCCTGCCCAAGAAGTCTGCCATGGTAGAAAATCCTTCAAGTGCTCATAAGTGTGAACATGCTTCTAACTTAATGCATACTGCCTCAAGACTGAAGAAGAACTGTGATGAATTTTACACATTCATCCAAAACAGAAAGAATAAAGAAAACTCACCTGTCCTGTCGCAATTGTAATTTCCGAGAATATGAGATTGACTGGGCTTGAAGATACATGAATCCCAAACATGGAAGCAGGATTGTACACACTTATCTTTAAAGAACAATTCACTGTCATCATCTTGGTTGGGACACCTGTAGTGTCTGAGCCCTCTCCAGAGTAGAAGTTGTCCATTGACAGGCTCTGTAGCACCATTATTCCAGTTAAAGGATAAAGCCTTACATCACAATTAATTAAACTTATGGGCACAAACCAAAAGCAAAAAGATCAGCTCACGCACGCATCCTTAATACCTAGCAAGCAAGCTGATGCTGTAAAATGAAGCAAGTCAACTAGATGAAAGTAAAGGAGACAGGATTTCCTACTGAAGAAAGAAGCTGCTAGTTTTTTGGTTGAGTGAGACGAGAATTTCTTGGATAACATAACACTATCATTTTACGTAAGTCTGGGGTGCAATGCACGTAGCTAATGGGCCGCTGTCAACAAGGAGTTGACTGGTATTAAAGTAATGGTTGCCATGTACATAGATTTATATATATATATTAATAGACTCCCATCTCCAACTTGAAACCTGAAACGCATATTAATTCAAGTCAGTCCACAAATCTACGGAGTTGGAACAAGTTTTTTAACACCTAGGGAGTAGGTAAATTTTTTTACATGATAGACAAAACAAACAATTCTTAATTGAAACTTGGGGTCTACTCTGTAATTTAGTGTAATGACAGTTTACTACCCTATAGTTTTAAAAATTTTATTTACTACCTTACATTTTATGTAACGGCGCGATTTAGGGTCTACCCCTAGACGACGTTATCTCTCTTGACGGAAAACCGCTCACGTGTCAAGCATTTTGCATTTTGATACCTTGTAGTTTAGTGTAATGACAGTTTACTACCATATAGTTTGAAAAATGCACTTTACTACCCAACATTTTATGCGACGGCGCAATTTAGGGTTTGAGCCCAAACGGCGTTATCGTGAAGTTTGAAAGCTGCATTTTGAGCTAGATGGCTAAAGCGATGGTCCATGAATGGATCGACCATGGATGCATCATTTCCTCATAGAGGCTGGCGGTCGATGCGATGGTGGATGCATGGAATCGACCATGAAGTTTGAAAGCTGCATTTTGAGCTAGACGGCTGAAACGACGGGCGATACATGGATTGACCTTGGATGCATCATTTCCTCATTGAAGCTGACAGTCAATATGACGGTGGGTGGGTGGATCAATCGTGAAGTTTGAAAGCTGCATTTTGAGGTAGATGGCTGAAGCAACGCTCATGTGATTGGCACGTGAGCGGTTTTCCATCAAGGAAGATAACGTCGTCTGGGCTCAAATCCTAAATCATGCTGTCGTATAAAATGTAGGGTAGTAAAGTACATTTTTCAAACTATAGGGTAGTAAACTGCCATTACACTAAACTACAGGGTATCAAAATGCAAAATGCTTGACACGTGAGCGGTTTTCCATCCAGAGAGATAACGTCGCCTAGGGGCTGGTCCTAAATCGCGCCGTCACATAAAATGTAAGGTAGTAAACAAAATTTTTAAAACTATAGGGTAGTAAACTATCATTACACTAAACTACAGGGTATCAAAATGTAAAATCCCCTTGAAACTTTACTCAAACCAAGAGATAAGCAATGGTAGCATAGTGTAAACAATACAACTGTTTTGAAAAAGTCATGCTTACGACGATTTCAGCAAAATCTTCCAGACTTTATTAACCACAAAATTAGCTAAGAATTCATTTCTCCATGCAAATATCTTACTGTGTCCCAAACTGTTCTGAAATTTGGAGTTGGACCAAAATAAGTTTCCAAATATACATCATGGGGCTAAGGCAATTAAATGTGACTGTCATAGGAAACAATTTCTTATTTTCCATTTGGGAAGATTCAAGATAGTAGAACATGCATAAAGCAGTCTAAAAAGCAGTAATCTTACTCAAAAGCAATCAATATGCCTGCTATAACCCACTCTAATTGTTGAATGAAACCACAAATTACCTTAACCTCCACATCCGCCTTGTACGGCCGAGCTGCGCCCCAGATGATGAGGCAAAACACTGTGAACAGCAGCACAAACCCCACGAAGGCGATCATAATCTGGCAACGCCGGGAGAGCCCTTTATCCTCATCTAAGTCATCATAAGAACCCTCTTCTTGAATCACATTGCACTCAGGCCATCCTTTCTCATTCAACCTCTTCCTGCTCCCCTTCCGGCCAAATGGTCCGGAAAACCGGCTAGCAGATGAGGTCCTGGAGTGGCGCCCGAAGGAAGGGTGTGAGGGTGACTCCATTGGGCTGTTGTTGTACACAGGGGTGGCCTGCATCGACGAAGACTTGTCGCCATCGTGAGATTCCCTGGAAGGGCTCTGGACATAGTATGCCTGCCTCTTCGGTGACCGAGGCGGGGAAGAAGGGGCTAAGCTAGTCACGTCGGAATCAGACTTTGTGTGCATCATCTTCTACACACTTTACTCCAAGAATTCTTGGAGCTGATAAAGCTATATGGACTCTAGAATAAATCTACAATTCCCACCTCCAAATGATCAGGAAAAAGCAGGAATGCTTCAGTCCCCAGCAGTTATCTGCCGGAACCAGAGTTCTCAACGCCGAAAAGATCAAACCTTTGGCGTTCCAGCGAATTTGGAAGATTGTTCCTCTCGAAACAAAAGGGAAAAAAAGGACTAATCCACTGTATGAACTAGGTGAGAATCCCGGAATTCCAGCAGCGAGAGCAAAACCAACAACTCCTAGAGTGCAAAAGACCAAATCTTTTCAGCTTCCCAAGCAAATTGAGAAGATGGGTTTATCAAGAACGGAATCAAAATGCAAAAAGCCACGATCTTGCTAATAAATTCAAACGAAAGATCGCAAATAGTGATGATCACTCAGAACCCAGTACCGAAACCAACCCAAAAAACCAACAATCCCACAAATTCAGCTCCACAAAAGGAAGCAAATCAACAAAGAAATGGAAATAAATGTCCTGGAAACCAAGATTCCCAGGCGAAATCTCCTCGGCTTCCAATGCTCGTCGACCAGAGCACACTTCTCTCTCTCTCTCTCTCTCTCTCTCTCTCTCTCTTTGCCCACTAAAAAGAAACGGATACAAGGGTTGCCTTGGAGCGATGCCGATATAAAGAGGACAAAGGCTCGGGTGAGTGGCTCCTCAACTCCGAGCCTGGATAATTCTACAGGCTCGGATCAGAGTGTCGGCAGCCGGACCCTCGCCTTCTAATCTTTTTTTCTCTCTAGAAGAATGAGAGGATTATAGTTAATTAAGTAGGAAATGTAGGATTAGAGACTATAAAGAAGAAGAAGGCTCTTTTAAATTTGATAAAGTTTTAGTCATGTGAGGAAGTTGATATGGTCATTGTTAATTACCACTTTGTGGATTTGATGCGACTTTGCCATCATGCCATGTGTGTCATTCCGCAAATCATTTGTCAATTAAAAAAATCTCGTTAGTTGCCAAGGTCAATTCATGCTTTAGCAGAACTTAACACAATGATTAATACACTCAACAAATAGCAACCTTAGTGGCAGCAATGTTTGCAAGGAAATTGGCGTGGAGGGATCTAATTTATAGCAGAGAATATTTGCTACCTTTGCTTGTTTTAAGAATTTTCAACAAGGTGGATAAGAAAAGTAATCCTCCATATTAGCTAATCAACTGATCCAAGTTAGCTCAAGTATGGGCACCCTGACCAATGAACTTAACCACCCCCAACAAAGGATAACAAAGTTTATAAATTCTACTTACCCTCAAGCCAGCAAACACTGAGAAAAGGGTACAAGTCCGGAAAAGGACTTCTTAACCACCAATCATTGTCGGCACTTGCGAGTTCCTGTAAGGTTCACCAGCATCTTTGATTTTAGCAGCACAAGCAGTCGGTGGCATCAAGAAACACTGGCATGAGGTGGACCTGAAACCCATTAATCTGGGCCACATTCCACAAATACTGGCAGTAGCATATGCCACTCTTGCATGATTAAAAGCTTCAAGAAACAAACAATTCTCTAACCATAGGGTTTACAATAATACACTCTAACCAAATTCTCTTTCCTTTCTAGATGATGATGATAGAATACCTGCTGATGATGCATCATCATACACGGTCAAAAAAATCATCCACGGTCAAAAGCATTATTTTATAAAAGCAAATGCTTGGAACGAATCCAGCATTGTTCCTCTCTAGCAAAAGGTACAGAAAGAACGAATTTACAGTGGCAAACACGTGGAGCCTTGTTCTTAGTTACTTCCCATGAGAAGAAAAGAATCAATACAAACCGATCAATTTGGTATGTAGACACTAATTGCAGTTGACTTCTCCATTTTACACAGTACTATTGAATCCTAAAGCAAAAAAAAAAAAGCACGGAGGATTTTTTACATGCAATGGTTTGACAATCCCATATTCACATTGCAAACCAAAAACCAGGGCAATGAATCTCTTTGCCCATTCTGATAGAACAGCTCCTCTTGTATCCCAAAAGAAACACTCGAGTTTCAGGGTCTGGTAGATCTGCTTCTGTCCACTTTTATTGTTTGTGGATCCAAAGCTGAGAGAATTCGAGGCATAGACATGCCACCCGAGATCACAATCTCTGCATTATAAACAACATTATTTATCGTGATGGATAGCTGGTAACCTATGATCCATTTTATATCAAACTGTACAAGATTACAGCGGAGACATGAAAGAGCAAAAAATAACACAAACAGTGATCACTATGCCCTAGCCCAACCACACCAAGTGCCGACAAGAGGATGCCGACTTACCAATTCCTTCACGAACAGATAAGTTTGGTCGTATTACATCCATGCAGTTGATTAGAAATATATCACCAATATATAGATGGTTTGTTGGAACATAGACGCAGCAGAGTTCCTCTTCGCCAGAATAACTCTGTTACCACAGAGCAAAAAGAACATTGCACATAACATTGCCAAATTAAGCAACTGAGAAGATAGAGGTAAGGCCTTGAAAGTAAAGTATCTTTTGGTGAAACTAGATCGGAAAGAAACGAAGGAATAAAACAGGTGCACTGTAGACAATGTTTAAAGATATTAATAACTGTAGAAGCTTTGTATGCACAGTAGAAGTTGGTCCATAGCCCCACATAACGCCAAAACATAACAAAGTGCATCGTCACAAGCATAATCATAGAGGAAAGACATGATAAGAAGAGAGTCACTATAAGCATAATCCTTAATGAAGAAAGACACTCTTAGCACAGGCTATCATCGACAAAAGTACACGTCATTGCTTTTACATAGAAACTATAGGAAATGTAACAGGCCTAATTTACGAGCTACCTTGGCAACAACTATTGTAGGTAGTTTAGCAGGAAAGGAAGATGATAACATCTACCACAAAAGCACTTCGATCTACAAATAAACAATTTGATCTAGAAAAAACTCCTTGGTTTAACATTATCAAGTCAAAAGTGGTGCCTTGTTATTCTCCTCATTTAGATGCAACAAATGAAGATAGGATAGGAGCATAAGAAATGCCAATAGTAAGTAGCTTGAAATGGGTGAAGAATCTTCTAGTAGATAGGGTGACATGAGAGTCTGAATTATATCAGATTTCAGAGATTGCACAACCCCTCCCCTGTCCTCTGAAGTGCTTCTTTTGATTGCTATTCCAGACAAACTTGACTAACTTAGCAACTACTTGGCACTGAAAATGCTAGATCACATTTCGGCATATATGGAACCAACCAGACTCCCGTGGGAGCACAATGCTTCTATTTTGGTCTTTGGTCCGCTTTAAATGGGAGAGCTAAAAAATGATGGATTTCATGCTAATAGTGTCCAGATAGTCTGACCCACATACATGTGCCTGTCTAGAATTATAGCACTAACAATATGCATTACGATGTCAATTGACTTCTTTGACTTTTTGAACTTTGTACTTCTCTTGGAAAGGAAGTGCACAGTAATGACAATTAACATTTCAACAAACAAAATGACCATTAAAATATTCAGCAAACAACATTGTGACCGCCAAATTTTTTTGCCATTACTATCACTTGTCATAATTCCAACATGGACAGCAAAGAATGATGCACTATATATGTAAAGTTAACACAAGCATAACATGTGCAAAAACATGAATTTTCCTACAAAACTGTAGCATTAAAAAAAGTTGTACAAGATCTGAGTTTATAAACCTGAAGAACAACAGCTGAAGTGATAAATCCCAAGGCATATTCACCAACTCGGGGATGCCTTATAATAGCCACTTCCTTAAAGGCTTGTGTATTCTGATCTGTTAGATAGAGAGTGCTACTTAAATATAAAAAACTACCGACACCAAGGATAGTGCAACTCAAAGGAAGAAAATTACCAGGCGAGATGGCAGCGCTTATCTGCTTGGATGCATCGTAAATATGACGAACAAATGGCATCCGCTTGATAAACCACTCGCCAAGGCTGAGGATAGATGCCCCCAGCCATGAAGACATGAACACTCCAACCAAGAAGATGAATGTTATGGAAGTTATGAAACCAAGTCCTGACAGAGAAAACATCGAATTCAGAATGAGAACTAACATGTTTCTAGACAACCTATAAGTGCCTAAATCATGAGGCCAGGAAGCTTTGTTTTTATAACACCTTCCCGTAACACCTTGCATTACATTCACTCCTTTTAACATTCAAAACATTGGGTTTATACATGGAACATGCAGCATAAGAGAACAAACATAGAGAAGAACAAAGAAACCATGATCAAGAAATATATAGAGACAGTCTGGGCTTTATGGAGCAAAAGCTGCTAAGGCCTTGATCTTTACAAGCAGTTCACTTAGCTATTTAAGCACTGAAATAAACACTTCTATGAGTATGCATCAAAATGCATAGGCAATGCTTAATTATTTGACAACTTATTTGACATAGGTTATAAGTTAACAACATGTTTCTGAACTATATTTTTTTAGTGCTACGAAGTTATCAGCTGGAAGAGTTGGTTCAATGCTTGCACAATTTCAAGAAGAGTCGTGTCTAATAGTAGTGCCTATGTTACTCAAACATATAAGCTACAAGTCTATGCAGAACAAGGGTCAGGGATGCTTGACTATAATAAAAAGCAAGTGCTTTGAGATAGTATCAATCAAACCAGAAATTTAAGAGAATAAATGAACAATATAATACATCTGAAGTGAATAGAATAATATATCACATTTACACACATGTACACTGTTGGTTGTACATCCATTCTAAGGAAATGGGCAGGCATACCGAATATGTTGATTCCAAGTTGTACATAGATCGGTGAAAAAAATCCATCCACGAAATGGATGAACCACCACGTGATATAGAAGGTGATCGCAATTGGAGACAATATGACACTGCAGGATTCCCAAAAAGGGGAAAAAAAGAAACAAGTCAGGAAGGACAGATTCATCAAATTATGCAGCAACATCCAGCAAATGATTTCAGATTGTTGAAACAAAGTTATTAGTACTGAATCTGTAGGTAATTTTAATGACTATTAATTTTCAAAATAAACCTCATTGAGATATACCGACGTTTTCCTAAGTCAGACAAACAAAGAGTTTTTAAACTTTGGCTTTCGTTCAATGCTTTTAGGACTCCTATTTTTGCCATAGAGGTTAAGAATCGGTGGCGAGATGTTACGATTCGGGACAACTTTGCTCAAGTTCATGTAATCAAAGTGACTAAAGTAACTATGACATGCAATCTTTTATTTGCACATATCCGAAGAAGATCAGAGATGAGTAATTATGACAGAGTAAGTACTGACTAACCAGAAAAAGGAAACTTACCAGCCAGTCATGAACTTTTTTGAGGCCCAACTGCGAAGAAATTTAACAAATGCCTGCATAGAAATACTTACACGGGCTAAAACCAGCAACAAGAATTATCACAAAGATGCATGAAGTGTAAATAAATTGACACATCGTCCATGATGACTTATCATAGATTAAAACACCAAGTTACAGTGACAACCATATACAATTTCTAGATTTCTTTTCCTTCCTCGATAAGCAATCCAACTGATATTTTTAGACTACTTGACAAGGTCTTTGACCCTAATACCTAAAAGCACCCAAAAGGCGATCCCAAAGTCCCAATTTTACCACACGCCCAAGAGATCAATCACACATTATAAACGAGGAGACGACTCACCTCTCTGCCGGAGTGGTTGGCGGAGGAGGAGGAGGCCGCGGAAGGCTTGGAGTCGGAGTCCTCCGCAGGGTCCTTCCCTCCCACCGGGATCAAGAGCTCCCGATCTCTCTCCCTCCCCGTCGCCGTGCCGGCCTTATTGTCCCCCATCTCTATCTCTCTCTCTACTTCCCTCTACGCTTCTCAGCCACGAAGAGAGAGAGAGGAGTCGAATACCAAAATAGAGCTATCCTCCGCTGTGTTTCTCTCTCTAGACCGGAGACGAAGCTTCTCTCTCTCCACACTCTAGTCGTTGCGCTGACCAAATGGACTACCAGCATCGAGATCGTGATTCCTGCTATGATGCCTGACATGGACGGACAGGATCCTTTAGATCATCTTACGCAAGGTTCGATTAAAAGTGAACATCCAAACCCGACAACAAGTATCGGTCGGGTTATTGGATCTTACGCTATTTTGGCTCGTGACTCGAGTTAGCTTTTAAGTCGGTCGGATCGAGTCCAATTGGCGTTTCGAGTTCGGACTGGACCCAAAATTGCGGAACCTATGCTAAGCACATTATAATATGGAAAAAGATTTATATACATACCACACAACCTATATGGCAAACATCCAAACCACTACTTTTCCCCCTAATAACATCGCTCTAGGGTTGGATATTAGCCACATATGGGTGTACCCCAATCAAAATCTTTATAATAACTCCTGCTTCTGGCGTGATATATTAAGGTTTGAAATGGGTAATAATATAATTGCGGAGAAGTAGGTTAGTGCGTAGTTGTGGATCATATATAAGTGCATAACAGCATAATTAAGTCTTGGTATGATCTGGATCATGTGCAGACAAGACACTATTGGCATATATAGGTAGGTATTCAGGGTAGGCTGCTCAGCACTACAGTAATGTCATTGATTATATATCATTATTAGCACCTTATTACTAGACTTTCTAGATTAAACCATTGAACGAGAAGAAACAGAGTAAGCCGAGAAAAAGATGAAAGAAAACAATAGAAATAATTTCATACCTCCAAACGATGATTAGCAGCATCGAGCATTGGAATTTTGTACACCTGTAATGCAAAAGCAGAATTCAGAAATAATTTTTGATTTTCGGGTCTTTGTAGATCCATTAATCCATGTAAAACTTGTTAAGTTAGATCTTCTAGCTCTGAATCTTTGCTTACTCTGTTTTGTTATGGTGTGATGGTACTCCTGCTTGCAGCATCAGCAGGCACATGCAGTACTGATCACCAATGTATCTGGAATTTTACAGAATATTTTGGCATGTAAAAGTAAAATTATGCACACATATTCATGAGTGCATAAAGGCATGTTTCTTATTCATACTAATACCACACTGACTATCAATGGAGATCTTACTAGCATGGTAAATAACATGAATAACTAGGTTTAATACCTTCAGGATATTGATCCAAAATCTGCAATCTGTTAACAAATATTTCTCCATCCTCCAATAAATGCTTCCTCGCTACTAGTCAAATGAGCTCAGCCACTTGAACTTCATGTTGCTCAAAAACTGTACCCGTGAAGGATACGTGGTCGCCAGACACGTGAGGTGTGCCAACCGTTGCACAGGGATTATCAAAAGGATGGATGGGTTACGCCGTGTCTCAATTAAGAGGACTTTGTGTAAACTTAAGTCTAACAATGGATGAAACTTTTTATGATTTTTCTTGACTTAACTGTTACTTAGGATGGAATGCCTAAAATTTATGCCGCTACACCCCTAGGTTAAAGAAAACTACTCCTGATGGAAATTTAACCTACTTATAGAGTAAATTGAACTACTCCTAGGCTAGATCGAAACCACTCTAATAGCTAGAGATTACTCCTAAGTAGAAGATAAGAGAAACAATTTAAGCTAAATACTTACTTCCATTGAACAACAGTGAAAGACTACAAACTCCAATGAAAGCTTCTACAACTTCGAACGAGGAAAGATTACAGTAGCTAAGCCTAAGAACAATAGTAGTAGCAGTAGTAGAAAAAGTCTGGATGTTGTCGGGGGCCCTTCTCTCTAGTCCATCTCCCTCTTTTATACTTCGAGTCATCCTCCACATATGGCGGCAGCTAACCGTTTATCCACGACTCCCGTCCACGATCCATCATGTTCCACTATGTGCTGATCATGGTCCAATCAAATACCGGACCTTGAGGGTGTCTTGACACGTAGCTCCGAGCTAAACGTGTTGCTTCCACCTTCCGTTTTAACCGCCTGAGTTTAGGGAAGATAGTGTTGGTGCTTCATATAACTCGACGTTACTTCGACTCCGGACCTTAGCCTGGGTATCTCGAACTTCGGCTTTATATATCTCTGAGACTTTTAGGCTTCGACTTCGGACACATGTTTTGAACTTGAACGCCTTCAGGTTTCGTGGACCTTAGCCTGGGTATCTCGAACTTCGGCTTTATATCTCCGAGGCTCTTAGGGTTCGACTTCGGACGCAAGTTCTAAACTTGAACGCCTTCGGGTTTCGAGGACCTTAGTCTGGATATCTCGAGATTCGACTTTATATCTCCGAGGCTCTTAGGCTTCGACTTCGGACGCTGGTTCTAAATTTGAACGCCTTCGGGCTTCGAGGTTGAGGTATATATATACTCTTTATTCCTCCACGTCATCACAATGATGAAGGCGGCGTGATGGTGAGTTCCCGAACTCGACTATCGAGGAGCATTTAATGCGCACGCCTCTCGATTGGTCGACGTCTCTACTTCCGAGGAACTTTGTATCTGATCATGTGTCACACCCGTACGATATCATATGTACAACACTGTGTTTTCCTCCGATAAGCGCCATGTGGCGTCTCCGACGGTGATGATCCACTGTGTGACTCGAGTGTTTTTTCCTCGGTAACACAATTGCCCCCCCTTTTCGTCCCGTCACGTAATTTGAAGCGACGTCTGGGGCGAAAAGTATTCGATGGCTTTAAACATTCTAGGGTTTGAATCTGGGCTCGTCGTTTTTGCCTTCTGTCTCTTGTTCTCGAGCGTGCTCCTATCTCTCTGAACCCTTAACCTTTGTTTCCTAAGCTCTCGTGCACCATAATGTCGGGCTCAGCGAGTCCCACATCTTCCTCTTCTGGTGACCAAACGACGTCGTGTTTGGA
Source organism: Narthecium ossifragum (assembly GCA_963920575.1). Taxonomy (NCBI): domain Eukaryota; kingdom Viridiplantae; phylum Streptophyta; class Magnoliopsida; order Dioscoreales; family Nartheciaceae; genus Narthecium; species Narthecium ossifragum. The sequence goes on from OY986968.1 coordinate 24,027,553, forward strand.
TTTCCTGCGTCCTTCTGCTAAGTCTTTCGACTCTTTATTGGAGAATGAAGAGGATGCTGTTTTACTCCCTACGATTTTCTTTGAGCAAGAAGACCTTGTCGAGCGGAAGAGGTATGGGTTGGGTCCGGCGATTACTATTCCGTCCTCTAAACCTGATGTCTTCGCCAAACTCCGTGCTTTTTTTCCCTTTAACAACGGGTTCTCCTTTGGCATGCCTGCCGAGCCCTCCTTCTTCATTCGATCAATGGGTTCACGGGAGAATCCAGAAAGGATGGCCCGCCCCCGATAAAGATTTTGACGAATGGACTGAAAGGGTGAAAGCCGACTCAATGGGGCAGCGCCAAATAAAATTGATGCGTCTCGAAGCCCTTATTTGTCTCCCCTGTCAACCTGCTGACGGTCCGCTTTTGTTATCTCTTCTTTGTTTTTGGAGCGTGGATTATAATTGCTTCTTGCTCCCGGACGGTCCCATGTCGATTTCCTTGGCGGATGTCTTTTTCTTGACGGATACCCATGTTTTTGGTGAGGATTGTTCTAGGTTTTCTAAAAAAAGGTCTTCTAGAGGTGGGCCTTCCCATTCTCCCGACTACCCCGATGCCTGCACCGCCTATTCCCAATATTGTAAAGATGAGAAGCAGACGTCGGGCTCGGTGACACGTCGTGAGCTCATTGCCTTTTTCAACTACTGGTTGAATAGGTTTATTAGTTGCAATCGTTCTACCAAGATGACCAAATCTTGGTTGTCACTGGCCGAGCATCTCGCCACATCCGATCAACCGGTAGCTTTTGCTCCTCTCCTTCTTGGTTTGGTCTATCGATGTTTGGGGGAAGCATTTCGGCGTCGTTTCAAGAGAGGGTATTCTGTCCCTATGTGGTTAGTGCAGCTCTGGGCCCATACCTACTTCCCGAACCAATCAAGTTTGAAAGCCGAGACCAAAAACTTTTTGACTCTTCGCTCTACTCATGGGTTTCTAGGCCGTTCTCTCGCCCTTCGAGCTCAGCCTCCAACTCTCTCTTTTGCCACTGTCTTCCGAGGGGTGTCGACTTCCGATCCTCGGCGCAGATGGATCGCGTGGGATCTTCCCGGTTTCCAGCGTACAGACGCGTTTAGGGAAATCCTTCCTCAATCCAATTTTTGGAGGGATGTGTGCATTCCTCGAGATTTGGTCGTGCTGGATACTAACTTATACCTCGAGCCATATTCTCCTGGTTTGTTCGCCCGTCAGTTTGGGCTTACCCAGCTCCTGCCCGTGCCATTTTTCACCAACCAATGTCGGATGTCCGATAGACGCAAAGTTTCGGGAGCCAATGCTGCGGAAGCTAATCGACGTTTCCCCTTGGCCATGTTGGAAACTAGATTTCCTGACGATGTTGACCGTATGCCTTGCTGCTCCGATATCTTCTTGCAATGGTGGGGGCCAGTAAAACGTCATATTGAAGCTTCAATCAGTAGGCTGTCACCTCTTCTGGTGGCACTGTATTCGAGTCCAGGACTTCGAAGTGAGTGTTTTACTCTGTGATCTTATTTAATTATTTCGGATCCCTTCGGCTAAGTCACTTTGCATCAGGACCTCGAGGCAGTGGTCGTCCTGACGACGACAGTGAGGATGATGAACCTCCCTTACCTAAAGATGACAAAGGTAAAGCTCCCAAAGGTTGGTTTCGGCGCTCAAGTTTTGACTTCTTTTGTTTCCTCTGTATAACATTTGCCCCTGGTTTTGAATTCTTCTTGGTGCCATTCTTTGGTTATAGCCCCAAAACGGAAACGAGATGATAATGAGGGTGATGATGATGATGACGACGACAATCAACCGCTCCAGACTCGGTTAAAATTCTCTGCAAAACCCTCTTTTGGCAGGGCCAGGTCTCTGCGTCGACCTTCCACTATCCTCACTCAACCGGTTCCTACTCCCAATTCTCCCGAGGAGCCCCGAGAAACTGCGGATTCATCATTAGCTTTCGACCAGGATCAACGGTATGATGACCGACCTCTCCGCCCCAGACGTAGACGGCTAGTTATGACTCCTCCAGATGAAAACTTAGACCCGGAGTCTCTCCTTGCCTCATCTCAGTTCGAATCTGAACCTCAGCCTTTGGACTCTCCTATTGCGGATTTTGAGTCTTTATCGGTTCTTCCAACCGAAACCATCTCATCTAAAGAGGTATGTCAGTTACCCGAGATTGAGCCCGAACCTGTGGGTTTGGCTCCTTCGGGTTCGATTGATCAGTGGGCTGAAGCTTCGAACGCGACTGAGATCCTCGACTATTCGCTCAAAGAGCCTTCGGGGTGTTTTTCAGCAGGTGGTGAGGTAGCAGATGCAGTACTTCCTGAGGATTCCGAGCCTCACCCTGGGGCGGCTGACATTCTGTCCGAATTTGAAACGGATTGCGAACCAGGTGAGCGTTCCGCTCCTGTTGAAGTACTCTCCGAGCCATCAAATGGTCATGAATTACATATTCTTGGTACTGAAGAACATGGGGAATTTACCCTGATTGGGACGGGCTTGATGGGAGGAGACAAAGGAATCTCTTCTCCGATTGTATCTCCCACCCCAACTGCAGGAAACGTTTCGGGTGATCCACCCTCCTTACCTAAGGTGGCCGTACAGACTTCTCCTGCTGAACCTTCACTAAATCGAGGGAAACAGACCGTCGAGACGGCGGAAACCATTGTCCCTTCGACTGCCTTCGAAGCTAGCTGGTTAGGCCTCGATTATATCACTTCCCCTTCTTCTCCTTCACCCAGGGATGACTCGAGGATTGAAGGTATGGAGCCTCATTTTCCGCTTGGGGGTTCCCCTCGGTCTGACTCCTCTAAGCAAATCATGGGTGACTCCGAGCGTGTTTCTCTTCAAGAACATCTTCAAAATTTGGCCAACCTTGAACCTGCTTTTAATTGCTTTATGGGTATTCCCGACCCGACTCATCATGCGGCCATCCTTCAAGCCCTCGAGCCTTTCCGTGCCTGTACCATTCGTGAGCTTGTTAGAGGAGGTTTTCTCCCTCAACTCCTTCGATCACTAGGGGAAGTGCCTGCAACTTCCAACGCAAATTTTGAACGTTTCCGAAATTTGCTGGTGTCTTTCCATCAACAATTGGAATGGAGGATGGAACAGGTACGCCAACGAGCGATGACTGCTTCAGAGGTATTGACCCTCCGCGAAGATATGACTGCTTGCTGTGAAAGTTCCAGCCGTCGAGAGACGCTTCTTCAAGATTTGCACCAACAGGTGGTGGCAAAAGACCATCGCATCCGAGACCTAGATATGGCTTTGGCCCGAGAGATAGCGGAGCGGGATGCGCTGTGCCGTTTAATGGATGATGAGGAAAAAAAGCTTGATGCTGACTTGGGGAAGCTCGACGTCGGCATGCGTCGTTTCGAAGCTTTGCTTTCGACCTCGCCCTCAACGTCTCCGGAGTTTGTTGTCTCGGAATGCATGCTGGCTTTATTCGAGATGCTATGGGACCTTGTCAGAGACTTTCATCCTCCTCTGTAATAATTTTCTTGTTTAGTCGGGATTTTAAGAAATGATCCCATAACTCCGGAAAATTTTGTTTTAACACTTCTTTGTTAGCTTCCCATATCGATGGGATATACTGTTTTAAGAAGTTCCCGTTTATCGTATGTCGGTGTGCGACACCATCGAGGCTTTGCAGCCGGTAAGTGATGAGTGCATGAAAGTGCACTCTGAACAGTCTTATAACCATCTCAATTGCTAGATTATTATCCTTAATCAACATCTTTATTACTATTTTTACATCTATATGTTGCTTCACATGGTTGTTTGGAAAATGCAGGAAATTGGAGCTAAAAGAAGCTGCAAAGAGTGCATGGATCAACTTTAAAGATTAATCTGTACCTGCTCATGAAGAACCAGACGTTGTGCCATACATGGTTGGAAAGCTCTTGAAGTCTAGATTCTGGAGAATTTTACGGTTCGTGATTCCGAGTTTCCTAGAGGAAGTTACGGCAATTTTAGTACCGATGGCGCAGTCTGGATGGCAGAACAGTAATACGCTGGAAAGTTGGATCGATCGGACACCCCTGGTGGGATCAATCCAACTATGCAGAATCGTGACAGAACATGTGTTTTTTGGCTGAACATGGTCCGATCGATCCATCCATCCATCTTAAGGGGTCCGATCGATCCGGCACCTATAGTTGGATCGATCGGACTCAAAAATAGCCAGAGAAGGTGGATTTTTACGCATCCGATCGATCCAGCGCCCATAGTTCGATCGATCGGACTCGGGCGTACATAGAAGTTGAAGATTTTAATGAGATCGATCGATCCAACATCCCGAGGAGGATCGATCGGACGTTCCCAGTGAATTAAATCAACGGTTTAGATCAAATCCGTTCATGGAGAGACTTTGGGGCTATAAATAGGACTCTTTCTAGGGTTTGAGGGGGACTTTTTGGACGTTTTTGGAGGCTCTTTCTGGACGTTTCCTAAGGGAAGAAGATGAAGGAATCTCCATCCATGGCCGAGTAATCCACGGGCATGGCGGACGGATGATCTAGCGAGGACTAGGGCTTCTTCTCCAACAATGGTTCATAGTTTTTAATCTTTATTGTTAAACTGTTCTTATGTATTGGATCTTCACGGATTGCTTTGTGGTTAAACATTATTATAAATCCAGTCATGCTTCTTTTATGATATTGTGATCCCATAGTTATCTCTTTTGATTCTCCTACCGAGTCTCGCGAGACCTTTGCTATGCATTGCCCGTAATGACAGCTGGTATTGTGTATTCTTAGGGATCTGGTAAGACAAGGTTGGGGCTCTAACCCATGAGATCTTTGCTATGCATTGCCCATTGTGAGAGTTTGTATTGTGTATTCTTAGGGATCCGGTTAGAGTTAGGGCTTTGTCCCGATGAACTTTTGCTGCGCGTTGCCTGTAGTGACAGCCGGTATCGTGTATTCTTAGGTTTGGTTGGATGAAGTTAGAACTATAAAAAGGAAAAACCAATCATAGGAAGAGACATTTATATTTTATCAGATTCATAATTCTATATCTTCCGGTTAAGGCGATTGGGATGTGAATCCCTTAACTGAGTATTATATGGACCATTGAGAAGAGAAGAGCCTAAATCCGAGTGAAGTGATTCATGAAGCCTAGCCTTATCAAAAGCCTGATATCTTTAGTTAACATTACATTATCATTAATCCTTTGATCTAATTTAATTTAGTTAGCTTTCTTCATTGTTTTCAATTCATTGTTATTTGTATTTCTGGATCTTTCCTGCTTGTCTCTCTGTGGGATTCGACCTCTCTTATGTTGTACTGCACCGCGACCGCTGTGCGTGACACATTTGAGCGACATCAGTAAGCATTCCCATGAAATACGTTTCGAATTCGAAATAGCCCTTCCCAATTAGGACTCCATTTGCCGAGGTTAGGGTCTTTAGTTTTTTGTGGTAAAATGACCTTCCATACCAGGTCTCCGACATGGAAACGTCGCCCCCGCACCCGTTTGTTATATGCTCGTTCGGCTTTTCTCTTTCGAGCTTGATTCGATTTAACGCTCGGGCTCGGATTCCTTCCAACGAGTCGAGTTCTCCGAGCATGGCTTCCTCGTATTGGGCAGTGCTTATGATATCTTGGTGTTCTGTTCTTGGAGAACCAACTTGGACTTCAACCGGAAGCACGACATCGTGTCCATATACTAGCTCATAGGGTGTAGTTCCTGTGCTCTCCCGTCGAGATGTACGATATGCCCAAACATTTTCACCTAATATTTCATGCCATCTCCTCGGGTTCCCATATGTATCTATCATCTTTTGTACGTTGTATTTTATGATCTTATTTGTCGACTCTGCTTGGCCATTTGCTTGGGCATAATATGGGGTCGAGTTTACTATGTCAAAACCCTGTTCCTCTGCGAACCTCTGCATTTCTTGTCCGTTGAAGCTAGTGGCTCGATCGACTGTGATAGACTGGGGCAATCCGAATCGAAATATGATGTGCTCTTGGATGAATTTAATCGTGACGGCTTGAGTTACTTCTTTGACTGGGATTGCCTCGACCCATTTTGTGAAGTAATCGGTAGCAGCGATGATATACCGATGTCCTCGGCTCGAGATAGGGTCGATGGGTCCCATAGCGTCGATAGCCCATCCTCGGAATGGCCAAGGTTTTATCACCGAATGCAACTCCGAGGCCGGAACCCGAGGAATTTGCCCATGCTTTTGACACATTGGGCAACCTTTGGCGTAGCTGATGGAGTCGTTAGTCATATCTGGCCAATAGAATCCGAGCTGTTTAAGTAGCCAAGCCATCTTGATTCCGGCTTGATGAGCTCCACATACACCATCGTGTACCTCACCTAGAGCTCGGAGAGCATCATCTGTATTTATGCATCGTAGTAACGGTCCTTCGAAGGATTTCCGATATAATTCTCCTTCTAATAACAGGTATTTGGACACTCTTTGCCTAACATATTTTGCCCCCCGGGCCTGAGATGGATTCAAGAGGTATTCCACTAGTGGTTTTCTCCAGTCGGCTTCATTAATAACATTTACCGAGACCTCGAACGAAATTGGGGCGATCTCTACCTCACTGCTAGACCCTACTTGTGCCAGTATGTCGACTTCGACGTTCTCTCTTCGTGGAACGTGGGTCAAACGGACGGTTCTTAGTTTGGAAAGATATTCTCGGGCCTTATGTAAGAATGGTTCTAGGTCTGGGCTTGCATAACGATACTCCTCTGATAGCTGCTTGATAACCAATAGAGAATCTCCTATAATCTCGAGATCGTTGATGTTCATGTCTAATGCCATCTCGAGCCCCAAGATTACTGCTTGGTATTCAGCTGCGTTGTTTGAACACTTGGGATAGAGTCTTGCTGAGAAGGTGTGCTTACATCCTTGTGGGGATACCAAAAGTATCCCGACTCCGGCTGATCTTGCCATGCTGGATCCGTCGAAATACAACTTCCATGGGGTGACCTCGATTACGTTGACCCCTGTTTCCCACCCTGATTCCACTGTCTCGTGTCCTGAACAATGATCTGCCAAGAACTCTGCTAGTGCCTGGCCCTTAACTGCTTTAGGAGGCACATAAACCAGGTCGAACTGGGTTAGGAACAAACCCCATTTACTCACTCGACCTCTCAGCAAGGTGTCGGACAGCATGTATTTAATTACATCTGCCTTCGTGATTACATGAACAGTATGTGTGATCAAGTAATGTCTGAGTTTGCAAGCAGCAAAATATAAAGCCAGACAACATTTTTCAACTGAAGGGTACCTCGTTTCTGCATCGATAAGAGCCCGGCTGAGGTAGAATATGGCTTTTTCCTGGCCATCCTCGTTATCTTGGGCTAATAGACAACCAATCGAGTCTTTTGTCGACGCGGCATACAACTTTAGTGGGGTTCCAGGTTGTGGTGGCACCAGTACTGGAGGCCTTGTTAAGTATCATTTGATTTCATCGAAAGCTTCCTGGTGTTTATCTTCCCACCTGAATTCTTGACCATGTTGCGACCTTAAAAGGTCGGAGAAGGCCCTGGTCTTTCCGGCGGCGTTCGAGATGAATCGCCTCAAGAGGTTTAGGTGACCTAGGAAACTTTGGAGTTCTCGTTTATCTTTGGGTGGTCGCATCTCAATGATTGCCTTAGCTTTGTTCTGGCTAATCTCTATTCCCCTGCTGTGTATGAGGAATCCTAGGAAATTTCCTGCAGAGACCCCGAATGCACACTTCAACGGGTTCAATTTTAATTGATGTGTTCGCATCCTTGAAAAGGCAGTTCGGAGAGCTTCCAGGTGGTCTTCCGTTCTCCTCGATTTGACTAGAATGTCGTCGATGTAGACTTCGAGTGATTTTCCAATCAGGTCGTGGAATATAGCATTCATGGCCCTTTGGTATGTGGCCCCTGCGTTCTTAAGTCCAAAGGGCATTACCACGTACTCGAAGGTTCCAATGGCACCGGGACATGTGAAAGCCGTTTTATGGATGTCCTCGTTTGCTACATGGATTTGGTTATATTCGGAATACCCATCCATCAAAGAGATCAATTCATTCCCGCCAGCGGCGTCGACTAACAAGTCGACTATTGGCATTGGATATTCGTCCTTTGGCGTGGCCCTGTTAAGGTTTCTATAATCGATGCATACTCTTATTTTCCCGTTCTTCTTTGTAACAGGTACTATGTTGGATACCCATTCTATGTATCGGGCGGTTCTTATGAACTTAGCCTGTAATAGACGTTCGACCTCCTCCTTGATACTTGGAATCTTCTCTGGCGCAAGTCTCCTCGGAGCCTGTTTCACCGGCTTATATCCCGGTTTTATCGGGAGTCGATGTTCGACTAACTCGCGGCTAAGGCCGGGCATCTCATCATAATTCCATGCGAAACAATCTTTGAATTCGAATAAGAGATTTGAGAAATTTTTCTTCATTTCATTCGAAAGAGACCTATTTACATAAGTAACTCGACGAGCATTAGGTGTTCCTAAGTTCACCTCTTCGAGTTCGTCCGGAGACGCTACATTAGGGAAAGCAGGAAAATCCAAATCGGATGAAACCGACTTCGTGAACGACAGATGGTCTACACCGGGCGGTGTGACTTTAGGGAAAATAGGAAATTTGTACGTGTCCACGGGCTTCAGCCGTTGATCGACATCCTCGGATGTTTCTTCGACTTTTGAACCTCCTTTTGCGTCTGGGTCCGACCTAACTCGGTCCGTGTCTTTGTCTTGTGTCGACTTTGGTTCCATTGTCTTGTTCGCTTTTGGACCTTGTTCGACCTGGTGAATCTCGAACTTCGAGATCTCGACTGCTGCGATCTTGGCGATCTCGGATGTAACTTTGGATATCAACCTTTCTGATGGGGTGCTGCCCCTCATGGGCAAGGCTTGGGAATCCTCGAGCCCATCTCTTGGCGAGAAGGGGCTATTCATGGTCTGCCGTCGGCATGTCTCCGCCGACCTTCGGCTGTATCTCGTCAGGGTCTTTGGAGATGACACCCTGCTCGAGATGTTCCCATGCTGATGCCATATCTTCGGCGTCGATGGCTTCTTCTCCCTTGTCGGCGAAGCGTCCCCGATACATCTCCACTGGGCCGAAGTTTTCCGTGGCCTTGATGTAGTTGGAATGGATCATGCGGGGCTGCCTATCTGCATGCACAATTTCCATATGGTTTTTATTGGCTAAATTTTCGTTTAGTACCCTATAGTTTTGTTGAAATTTTTATTCAGGACCTAAACTTTAAAAAATTCAAATCAGCTCCTCCTAGTTTCAATTTCATCCTTATGTGGTCCTTCCGTCGACTCTCTGTCGGGTTTTTAACGGCAAAAGGGGTGACGTCGGGTTTTTAACTTATTTTAATATTTTTTTTAATTCAATATTTAACTTATTTTAACATGTTTTAATTTTTAACTTATAAAACATGTCAACCTCCTCGCCGGCAAGCTCGACCCCGGTCCCTGTCTCCGGCCATCTTTGTCGATCGCAAGCTCGTCGACCGGGCAGCCGGCTACATCGAGCAGGACACCTCTTCCCCCTGCTCAACACGTCCGCGAGACACTTCAGCGCTCGCCCTGCTCTGCCGCATCTCTCTCTCCCCACCTCCTCTCCTTCTTCCCCAACCCCCTCCCCACACCCGATCGGATTCGATTTTATAAGGAGTACTTTAAATTTATTGGGATTTCTCACAAATAACTAAACAATATTTACAACCCGTGTTCCGATTGTAGAGATCTCAATTGCTTAAAAATTGAATCAGATTCTAAGTATTTCCTGACAAATAACTAAAGAATACTTCCACTTATTAAAGAATCCTCACAAATAACTAAAGAATCCTTGTGAATTTGAAGTATTCCGTTCGTTCTATTAGCTAAAAATTGAAAGGTTTTTTAAAGGCTCCACGAGTCCAGCGTGGGTTTAGGAGGCGACGGAGCCCAGCCGGAGGAGGAGGAGAAGCCGAAAAAGAGGAGGAGCCGAACACCCTCCAGCGCCGGCGTGCAACCCCGACGCCGATCGATCCCTCTGAGCTTTGAGGGTGGACGGGGTGACGAGGGTGGACGGGGCGACGTCGAGGGAGAGTGACAGTGTGGAGAGCGAGGGAGGAAGAACTTGAGTCGGGGGCGGGAGTGAGAGAGCGAGGGGGGGCGGGGGGGAGCGAGGGAGAGAGGGCGGAGGGGAGAGAGAGAGAGAGGGAGGGAGGGAGTGTGGGAGGAGGAGAGAGAGAGAGGGAGGGATGGAGCGTGGGAGGAGGAGAGAGAGAGAGAGAGGGAGGGAGGGAGCGTGGGAGGAGGAGAGAGAGTGGGCGCGAGCAAGTGTGCAGCCTTAGGATAGAGCGAGGGAGAGAGTGAGGGAGGACGAGAGAGAGGGGGCGAGAGTGAGAGAGAGAGCGAGGGAGCGAGTGAGAGTGGCGGCGGAGAGAGTGGATTCAGAGCGAGGGAAGAAGGAAGGACGAGAGAGAGGGGCAAGAGTGCCCTTATGTTGGATGAACTACCTTTTGTTCCATACGAATTTATTGGTTTTATCTATGAATTACTTCTAGAATTCTCATGGAATCCTTACTTATGAGACGGAAAGAGTAATAATGCTCGGCGACTGTAAAGAAATGCAGAAAGCTCGTCAAGGAACACTCCTGAAATATGTTACTCCCTCGCTCTCTCTCTCTCTTCCTCCATCGCTTACTCTCTCTCCCTCGCTCTCTCTCTCTCTCTTCCTCCTTCGCTTTCTCCCTCCATCGCTCCCTTACAATCGGATTCGATTTTATAAGGAATACTTTAAATTTATTGGGATTTCTCACAAATAACTAAACAATATTTAGAACCCGTGTTCCGATTGTAGAGATCTCAATTGCTTAAAATTGAATCGGATTCTAAGTATTTCCTAACAAATAACTAAAGAATACTTCCACTTACTAATGAATTCTCACAAATAACTAAGGAATCCTTGTGAATTTGAAATATTTCGTCCGTTCTATTAGCTAAAAATTGAAAGGATTTTTATAAGGCTCCTCGAGTCCAGTGTGGGCGTAGGAGGCGACGGAGCCCAGCCGGAGGAGGAGGAGCCGAACACCCTCCAGCTCCGGCGTGCAGCCCCGACGCCGATCGATCCCTCTAAGCTTCGAGGGTGGACTTGGTGACGTCGAGGGTGGACGGGGCGACGTCGAGGGAGAGGTGTAAGGAATCTTGTCTAGATTCCATATAAGTTGGCAAATTTTGTTGGTTTAATAGTTTAATTAGTTAGATTGGTCATATGGTTCATACAAGACTAATTGAAGGCAAATTGAATCAAGTGGGATCAAATTGGCTTTAGTCACATCAAGTTTGATCAAATTAATACCAAGAATTAATTGCTGCCGTTGGATTGGAGGGAAGCGGAATCAGACGGCTTGGATAGATAGCCTAGCCGATAACCTAGCCGCTACTCACATATATATAAAGAATGTTGATAGAGAGAGTGTTCGGGGGGCTGAAAACGAGAAGAGGGCTCCCGGCTGTCAACGAGAAGAGCACTCCCAATTGCCAAAGAGAAGAGAGCTCTCGGCTGCCATAAAGAAGAGAGAGAACGGTCAAAGAGAGAGAAGAGGGCGTCTAAGGAACCGAGGGTGACAAGGTTGTGCGGTCGGTGGAAAATTTGGAGAAAAGATGGAGATGTGATCCGTGCAGAAATAAAGAGAGGAACTGAGAGAAAAGAGAGAGAGAGAGCGAGAGAGAGAGAGAGAGAGAGAGAGAGGCATGGGCGGAAGAGAGATGAAATAGAAGAAGGAGGAGAGAAGTCTGCAGAAGAGAGCAGAAAGAAATAGAGGAGGGAGAGAAGAAACAGAGAGGCCCGGCTGAGGGAGAGAATAGAGAGAGAAGAGAAAGAGAAAGTGAGGGAGAGAAGAAGAGAGTTGATCGGGTGAGGTGAGAGAAGAAGGAAATCATTAACCGGCTGTTGAGGGAGAAAAAGAGAGGGAAAGAGAGAGAGGAGCCGTGGAAGAGTAAAAGAAAAGAGAGAGAATAAGAGAGGTTGCGTGGAGGCGATCAATCAAGAAAACAAGAGTTGTGGACCGTGCTTCGAGGAGTCGAGCAAGTGCGAGAACGACGGTGTGTACGTTAGGAGTCAGTACAGTGAGTTCGTATTTACTTGTGTAAACGGTACTCTTGATTTTTAGTGGATTGGTTTCGCCTGGTCCTGCAGTGGACCCGTGGTTTTTTCCCGTGAGGGTTTTTTCACGTTAAAAATCGTGTCTTCCTTCTTGTGTGTGCTTGATTTACTTCATATATCTGCTTTCGCGTATTTCGGGTAATATGTGGGGTCTATTTAATTTCAATTGGTATCAGAGCAGTACTTTCTATAATTGCTAGACTTTAAGGCTAGAAGACAGAAAGTGATCTTAGCGACATATAGCACCCATGGATTTACCCCGAGAAGGAGGTTCTTCTGGTAGACCACCTTTATTTGATGGCTCAAATTATGCTTATTGGAAAGCCCGTATGACCATCTTTTTAAAATCCCTTGATGATAAAGTTTGGATGTCTGTTGTGTCAGGCTGGACTCACCCTACTATTACAATAGATGATGTGACTGGACCTAAACCTTTTACTTTCTGGGATAAAAAAGAATTGGAAGAGAGTGGATGGAACAATAAAGCAATGAATGCTATTCATAGTGCTTTGACAGTCGAAGAGTTTAGGAGAGTGTCCACTTGTACTGTTGCTAGGGATGCATGGCGCATACTTCAAGTTACCCATGAGGGTACCTCTTCTGTTAAAATTGATAAGCTTCAGCGTCTCATTACTTCTTTTGAACTCCTGCGTATGGATGAACATAAATCTTTTGATCAATTTTATGCTAGGTTGAGTGATATTGTTAATTCTTGTCATAATCTTGGTGAACCTATGTCTAAATCTAAAATTGTTAGGAAGATTTTGAGATCTCTACCTGAAAGGTTTAGACCTAAGGTTACTGCAATTGAGGAAAGTAGGGATATTGATAATACTGATGTTGATGAGCTTGTTGGTGCTTTGCAAACTTATGAAACTACCTTTGAGCGTCCAAGAAAACAGAAAAACCTTGCTTTAATGGTTAATAGAGATTCTGAGAGTGACTCTAGTGGTACTGAGGAAATGACTTTGTTAACCAAACGCCTTAAGGAGATTATAAGAAAGAAAAAAATAAAAACCTTGGTGCTAAATAAAGACGAGGAGAAAAGTGAGAGTTCGAAAAACTATACTGCTAGGAGACATGACAGGAAACATCAAGATAGGAAAGTAAGGTGCTATGAGTGTCATGGAATGGGGCATATTGCTAAGGATTGTCCTAGTAAAAATGACATTAGATACAAAGACAAGAAAAGGAAAGCTTTGAAAGTGACATGGGACGACACTGATTCTTCTGACTCTAATGAGGATGAATATGAGCATGATGATTCGAATAATTTTACTGCTTTTCTGCTATTATTAATAATGCTTATTGTTCTATTGATGGCATTGATTCTGAGTCTGATGATGATTTAGTTGGTAAAGATGTTGAGACTATTCATGCCCTATATAAAAAGGTTAATAATGCTTACAATGACTTGGCTGACAAGTATGATGAGTTGAAGAAATCTAGATCTGAATTGAAAAGCATGATTAAAGTTTCTGAAAAAGAACGAGTAGTTATTGAACGTGAGTTGACTAAAGTTAAATCTGATAATGACTCTCTTCATGTTGAACTTGAAAAATGCCGAAAAGATCTACATGAGTCGGAAGTGGCAAAAACTGAACTTAGTATTCATGTTACGTCTCTTGAAGAAAACTGCAATGTTGCTGATCGATCGGTTGAGAAGATGAATGCAGGTACTCAAAAACTTAATGAAATCTTGAAAGCTCAAAGGATGACCACTGAAAAATTTGGCCTTGGTTATACTGCTGGCGCATCATCCTCCAACACTCAAGGTATTACCAAATTTGTTCATGCTACTATTCCTCAGGATGCTACAGGTAAAATTTCAAAATCTTGTTCCTCTACATGTCATCATTGTGGTAAAGTAGGACATATTAAGCCACTGTGCTATAAATTGATTGGCTTTCCTACTGCTAGGAACTTCTCTAAACGTGTGCCTGTGAGGCAAACTCAGTACTTACATAACAAGTTTCTTGCTACTCATAATTCAAATTCTTTCTACATGCATGGTATGCCATACCTTGTTAGTAATGTGAGACATGTGAAAACAAGGTCGGTTTGGGTTAGGAAGAGTGATTTGAGAGCCTCAATATCTAGTTCTCTCATGCATACCCTCGATGTCCGAAGGACCTCTCAAGGGGCTTCTCTCAATGAATGATCTTCTCATCTGGCTATAAACTAGGCTGTATTAATGCATATCTTTTCCTAGTTTATGGTTTTCTGCTAGTTAGGATATTTTTGGTCTTTTTTTTTCTTAAGAAAATAAATAAATAAAAACTTTGATGTTTCTCCTTTGTTAATTGCATATGAATGATAAACATACCTTGTCTCTGGATACTTTTTGTCATCTTTTGGATAGATGTGCGTAGAATTGATGGTCTTGTGGCGGTACTCGAATTTTGATATTTATTTTCTGGACACTCAGTTCATGATATTTAATCCAGTGCACAACTTTTGTATGTTGTGCCATGCTCACAATCTTGAGGATAGAAAATCGGGTTACCCTCCTTGTATCTTTAAGGAAAAACATCGATGTTTATTTTGGCAAGATTGGTGATGAAATACTATGCCGGAAGGACTCTCATGATCCTACGGCAAAAGGTTCTGATGATCTTTTTGGCAAGATTTGGGGACTGGAATTCCTGTGCCGACAGATCACTAACAATCTTGCGGCAAAAGGTTGTCAACATCACGTAATAACGCAAGGAAATCTTCATCCTTATTATAGTTTGTTGTTCCAGTTTGTCTGTTTAAATATGTAGCTTTGATTCATGTTCGCTCAGTATAGTCTTTATATGATCATCTGTATATTATTATACTGTTCTAAAATTTGACCATGTTCCCATGGACATGGTGGAGGAATATAGGATAAATTATCCTTGATCCTTTTATGTGCTAATAAATCATTTAGTCAAAGAGCCCTAATGAATTTGCAATACATGAATATGACGGCTTGTCTTTTTGATAAGTTAATTGATTGGTGTTTTGCTTACATGCAGCTTACAAAAATTGCGAGACGAGTTGAAATTGGGGGTAAAATTTTTTTTATTTAAGCAAAACCAACTTCATTAATTGATTAATGATATAATAAATTTTTTCTTCAGAACACTATGGAAGGTGTGACGGTTGAAATTGAAGGTGACAATCTTTGTAAATGGAATGTGTATATTATGGGGCCTGTGGGTAGTCGTTATGCTGGATTGACATACCCTCTTTTGATGGTTTTCCATGAGGACTTCTCCATGGTTCCTATGGTGAAGTTTGTTACCAAATGCTTTCATCCCAATGTTGACATAGTAACTGGGAAAATAGCGAATATAAAGGTACCGATTTCTTTGTAGCTTTATCGTTCTTTACAAAGCTATATTCTTGATTGTCTCTTCATTTTTTTAACCTTCAGGTAATATGGAAGGAAAGTTACAGTGCCCGTATTTTGCTGGGTCAAGTAATCAAGTACCTAGCAGGTAGTTTTTTTTGAAACGTATTTCCTATATAATATAATGTACAACTAATTCTATTTTTCTTTCCTCTAATTGTGTTTTAGAACCAGTTGCTGTCGAGCATCCGTACAATGCGCTGGCTTCAGAACTTGTGAGTGACCAGATAGGTATGTGCTCTCTAATTTTCAATCATAAAAAGTAGTATATATTTTGTTTACAAATGTCGTAATTTATTAATATTCTCATATTACGAAATGTGGGTGAGAGTTTTACATCGATATGGACGGATCATGGAATAGCTGAATGTATGGACACGTGTATTCCTTATCATTTTGTAGTTTTAAAGAACCGATATTTGTCAATTTTGAAACTAATACTCCATCAGGTTCTTCACAGAAATGAAAGGCTTACACGTACCAATGAAAATAGCTGAATCCTGATGCTAGGAAAAACAACGATGTTTATTTTGGCAAGATTGGTGATGAAATACTATGCCGGAAGGACTCTCATGATCCTACGGCAAAAGGTTCTGATGATCTTTTTGGCAAGATTTGGGGACTGGAATTCCTGTGCCGACAGATCACTAACAATCTTAAGGCAAAAGGTTGTCAACATCACGTAATAACGCAAGGAAATCTTCATCCTTATTATAGTTTGATGTTCCAGTTTGTCTGTTTAAATATGTAGCTTTGATTCATGTTCGCTCAGTATAGTCTTTATATGATCATCTCTATATTATTATACTGTTCTAAAATTTGACCATGTTCCCATGGACATGGTGGAGGAATATAGGATAGATTATCCTTGATCCTTTTATGTGCTAATAAATCATTTAGTCAAAGAGCCCTAATCAATTTGCAATACATGAATATGACGGTTTGTCTTTTTGATAAGTTAATTGATTGGTGTTTTGCTTACATGCAGCTTTCAAAAATTGCGAGACGAGCTGAAATTGGCGGTAAAATTTTTTTTATTTAAGCAAAACCAACTTCATTAATTGATTAATGATCTAATAATTTTTTTCTTCAGAACACTATGGAAGGTGTGAGGGTTGAAATTGAAGGTGACAATCTTTGTAAATGGAATGTGTATATTATGGGGCCTGTGGGTAGTCGTTATGCTGGATTGACATACCGTCTTTTGATGGTTTTCCATGAGGACTTCTCCATGGTTCCTATGGTGAAGTTTGTTACCAAAAGCTTTCATCCCAATGTTGACATAGTAACTGGGAAAATAGCGAATATAAAGGTACCGATTTCTTTGTAGCTTTATCGTTCTTTACAAAGCTATATTCTTGATTGTCTCTTCATTTTCTTAATCTTCAGGTAATATGGAAGGAACGTTACAGTGCCCATATTTTGCTGGGTCAAGTAATCAAGTACCTAGCAGGTAGTTTTTTTGAAACGTATTTCCTATATAATATAATGTACAACTAATTCTATTTTTCTTTCCTCTAATTGTGTTTTAGAACCAGTTGCTGTCGAGCATCCTTACAATGCGCTGGCTTCAGAACTTGTGAGTGACCAGATAGGTATGTGCTCTCTAATTTTCAATCATAAAAAGTAGTATATATTTTGTTTACAAATGTCGTAATTTATTGATTTTCTCATATTACGAAATGTGGGTGAGAGTTTTACATCGATATGGACGGATCATGGAATAGCTGAATGTATGGACACGTGTATTCCTTATCATTTTGTAGTTTTAAAGACCCGATATTTGTCAATTTTGAAACTAATACTCCATCAGGTTCTTCACAGAAATGAAAGGCTTACACGTACCAATGAAAATAGCTGAATCCTGATGCTAGAGAAGAAGGTGCAACATACAAGATTATTACTCTCCACAGCTGTTTCAATTGAGCAAAGATGCCTGCAATGTGAGAAGAGAATGCTGAAAAAGTACTTGCCCATAAAAACTGATTACATGAGTTTTTTTCTGTATAATGTTGGTAATGTGACTAACTCCTCGCACAATCATCTCCCTGAGGGCACGTGACCACCTCCATAGGGCATTGTAATTCTTTTGTGACCACTCTCTATTGCACTCTGCAATGCTCTGTTGCAACTCTTTTCCTCTCACCAATGATAACTGATTTCTTCTCTACAGATGCAGTTATCTGTGTGAACCTTCACAAGAACAGTACCACTGACTTTCAACATAAAATTCTACGAAAAAAGATCTACTTACAGTTATGCCTAATTTCAATAGGTAACTTGCTGCCAATTTGGTGTTTTATTGTGTCTTATACAATCTGCAGGTATATATTATATTGTGCCAGGGCTGGTGAAGGAAGCAGCGTTAACTATTTGCTAGATAAAGAATACTAGAAATCATCAAATTCTATCATAAATCAAAAGCAAAAAAATTGTGCAGTGATGCAGGACCAGGGCGGGACCTGACTGAGTCCGATCTGGAGCAGCTTCCAAGGCGATCCGGACGCATTCGGATTCCATCCGTCCGACTGAGACCTTTGGATGGCCATAACTTTTGATCCGGCCGTCCGATCGGAGCGTATGACCAGTCGAAACGACCAGGTCGACGAGCCCGTCATTTATCATCGTCGATCTTCGATCTCTCCATGACGGCTCGTCAAAACGTCAAATTCCTTTTCCTTTGGTCCGAAAACTCAGTTTAAGTGAAAACTTTCCTTTTTAGGCAGTTTTATCGGTTTCTATTTTTGGCAAATTTCCTAGTTTGAGTAGGATCTCTTTTATTTTTGAATTCCGGGTTAATACTTGGATTAGGGTTTGAGTCCATGTTTGAGTTGGTCAGGTCTTTCCTTAATCCTATAAAAGGAGGCCTTAGGGTTTGTAAAGAGTCAGTTTTTGATGAATAAGAAAATAGGGTTTTTGGTTTCTTCCTCTATATAAATCTGGTTATATCTCCCATAGAGAGTTTGGTTGTCTCTCCCATAGAGAGGTCCATCTTCCACGTTTTACCCTGCGCCATGCAGGAAAGCACATAGATGTAGAATAAACAACCAGCAACATCTAGCTATGTAGAGTACACCCCAAATCTCCTTCATGTTGGTGTGCCACCTAATGACCTTCAAAAACTTGTCTCCTATCCCTAATTTTTTTGTTGTTCGTATTAGAACTCTTATCTAGAAGGCTTTGACATCTAACAACCTCGTAAAAGGTAGAATTGTGCATCTTGCTTGCATCCTGATGAATTCCTCACAATAGTTTCTTCAATTGTCGAAGAAGTGACAACAGGCAAGGTGTAAGGCATAGAACAAAAAGAAAAAGTGATATAAAGCTAGTAATACTGTGCTTCAGTGAGGTGACCAGTGTCTCATTTCTTCAGGGGCAGGACATTGAAAAGATTCTTCCATTACTTATTTGTTCACAACAGGTAATCAAATTGAAGGTTACTTAGTATTAGAAACCATATTACGTAGTCATTGACAGCTGAGGATACAATGCACCTTTTCAGTTTCTTTGATTATCCTAAACCCTCGAATGACATTTTGTAGGTCGCATATTCATTCCTGCCATGATATCTCTCTCTATACTAGTTATTCAAGTTAAGGAAGAATTTCCATTTGCAACCGTTGAATGTTCAGACTGAAGAAAACTTCCTGTCACAGTTTTTTTTTGAAGAGATAAGCCCTAAGGCTGGGGTACATCAATTAGGTGGTGGGAGATAACGCCAAGTTAAAATTCATTTTGGAATGAAACCTTGTATATTTATACAACTTCCAGGGTGCTTTAAAATTCGTGCTCCAGGCTTTGGATCGATCCAACATTCATTTAGGATCGATCCAACCTTTTGGATCGATCCTCTGTGAGTTTGTATCGATCCATATTTGTGTTCCAGAGAGCACATTTCTGGGTGACACCTTTGGATTGATCCAACATTCGTTGTGGATCGATCCAACCCTCTGTGAGTCTGTATCGATCCATGTTTGTGTTCCAGAGAGCACATTTTTGGGTGACACCTTTGGATCGATCCAACCTTCTGGATCGATCCTCTGTAGGTTTGTATCGATCCCAGTTTGTCTTCCAAAGAGCACATTTCTGGGGTACATCTTTGGATCGGTCCAACATACATTGTGGATCGATCCAAAGAAATGCCACGTCAGTTAAGTGATCGCCAATTGATATGTTTGTACTGATTATGATGGTACAAGTTGTAATATAATATTTTGGTTGAAATGAAAATGCTAACAGAGTGTATGTGTATTAATTTGGATGTACCATGTTCTAAATTTGAACATGATAAGTTCATTTGATCAATCTGAAACAAAATATATGCAATATGTGCAGAAAGAAACTACTAAAGATAAAAATGAAAAGAGAAAAGAGAACATAGCAAAGGGAAAAGAGAAAAGAGAACATAGAAAAGAGAAGAGAGAAGAGAATAGAGAAAAGAGAAAAGAGAAAAGAGAAAAGAGAACATAGAAAAGAGAAGAGAGAAGAGAAAAGAGAAAAGAGAAAAGAGAAGATTGAAAATAGAAGAGAAAATAAAAAAAAGAAAAAAGAAAAAAAAGAAAAGAGAAAAGAGAAAAGAGAAGAGAAGAGAAGAGATGAGAGATGAGAGATGAGAGAAAGAGAAGAGAGAAGAGAGAAGAGAGATGAGAGAAAAGAGAAAAGTCTTGCTGATTTTATAAAATCCTAGCCTTCAAGTACATCAAACTTTGCAACAACAACAACAATGCTCCTGATTTCATTAAACAACAATTTCAATTACACAATCAATTCGAATTTCTTCCATCCAATGCTTTAATACAAGTTCTCCTATTATGACGCCCTTTGCAACCACACCGCGTACATCTAATACTACAAAATAAGATGCTACAAATTTTCTTGCATTCAATTCAAATTAGGCCATTTCCCGCAAAGATATCTCACAAACCCGTCATAAGAACAACCACTTCGTATTCTCCAAATGGCAGTCTCTACACCATACTTGCATAGCAGCACCAAACTATCACCCATTATTATTCCTGTCCACTAACACATCATCAAAGCATACAATAATTAGAAACATGAACATAAAAGGGAAAAGAGAAAAATGCAAACAGAGAAAAGAGAATTTTGAACGTACAATGCATATAAGATCATACACTGTAATAATAGGTTTAGATGTCTACAAAATAAGATGATCTACAAACACAACATACTCAACATAATGTAATTACACAAGTTGAAACATGAACAACAAATAGAAAAGGGAAAAAGGAAAAGAGAAAAGAGAAAAGTGCAAACAGAGAAAAGAGAATTTTGAACGTACAATGCATATAAGATCATACACTCTAATAATAGATTTAGATGTCTACAAAATAAGATGATCTACAAACACATTATACTCAGCATAATGTAATTACACAAGTTAAAACATAAACAACAAATAGAAAAGAGAAAACGGAAAAGAGAAAAGAGAAAAGTGCAAATAGAGAAAAGAGAATTTTGAACGTAACATGCATATAAGATCATACACTCTCATAATAAGTTTAGATGTCTACAAAATAAGATGATCTACAAACACAACATACTAAGCATAATGTAATTACACTAGTTGAAACATGAACAACAAATAGAAAAGGGAAAAGGGAAAAGAGAAAAGAGAAACGTGCAAACAGAGAAAAGAGAATTTTGAACGTACAATGCATATAAGATCATACACTCTAATAATAGGTTTAGATGTCTACAAAATAAGATGATCTACAAACACATCATACTCAGCATAATGTAATTACACAAGTTAAAACATAAACAACAAATAGAAAAGAGAAAACGGAAAAGAGAAAAGAGAAAAGTGCAAACAGAGAAAAGAGAATTTCGAACGTACAATGCATATAAGATCATACACTCTAATAATAGGTTTAGATGTCTACAAAATAAGATGATCTACAAACACATCATACTCAGCATAATGTAATTACACAAGTTAAAACATAAACAACAAATAGAAAAGAGAAAACGGGAAAGAGAAAAGAGAAAAGTGCAAACAGAGAAAAGAGAATACTTAGCAGACCATCTTTATCAGATCATACACTCTCATAGTAAGTTTAGATGTCTACAAATTTACAAACAATTCTATAATGGCTAAATGAACAAAATAATGACCTCCCAATAAATTAACAAATAACAAAAAACATGAGAAAATATGTGATGCAATGACTAACAAACATAAAACACCAAGTTAAAAAGAGAAGAGATAATAGTGAAAAAGAGAAAAGAGAATACATGAATATTATTGGAAAATGATGGTTCTCGCTGGAGGTGACGTCAGATCCGGAAAAGAGGAGAGCTCGAGTTGTTGGATCCGAGGTAGAGGAGATCGAAAGGGACCGAAGCCGGTGACTTAGAGAGGTGGTGTCGCACCCCGACCCGCGAAAGCCCAACCGGGCCGGGCGACGCGAACCGGAACCTAACTAACGCGAAAAAAGAACGGCGATGGTCCCCTCTAACCTATTGGTCTCCCTAGCAATTCACCAAAACACCCTCAAGAAAAACAAAATTATATTCAAGCCTCGAACCACAGATTTAAAACTCAAGTGTATTTAATATACAAATCCTCGGAGAGGGGAAGATCCAAAATACAATACCACTCCCGTAGGAGACTAACTAACATAAGGGTAAAAGCAGTAAATATTTCCACCTCTCAAAAGCCACCAGGCGCCGCCGCACCGTCGTCCAACTGCCCGGTAGGGGCCACAGAGGAAGAACTGACGCCTGTACCTGCAAAACGCAGCCCGGGTAGGTGTGAGCACTAAGCTCAGTAGGGATCTACACTACGACACACAGAAGGAAGAGGGAAACGCAACAGTGTCGCCCTCAAGTGGAATCTGGGTGTATACAGGGGTCCCATAACCCCACCGCGTGTCCCTGAGGCCCACGATCATGGTCTTCCAGCCGGGCTGGTCACATGTCAGGTCACACTCAGTAGCAGGAAACGACACTACTAACTCTCAACAGGACACTGAACACTGTTTGGTGGGAAGAGACACCACTGAGTAGGCAAATCCTCTACTCAAGAGTTTTAAGAAGAACCGGACACCGGCTACACCTCAGATCCAACTCGAGGCCGACACGACCTCTACAATCATCAAGCCATAAGTGTACCAGTCATCTAAGCCTATCATCGGATCGACTGGACATCACAATTCAACCGGGTCCTAACAGCCCAACCCCGGTCCTAGGGCTAAGTCCGAGCTTCCAGCCTCGGGACGGCGACCCAAGGATCACCCACGCCCTAACCAATGCAACTAATGCACACAACAACAATGCATGCTATGACATACACAGATAATAGGAAAGGCATGCAACAGTATGTCAAGCATCATTTAAGTCTACTGAATCGCTGCAGCGGTACCACCAACCGCTGCCAGCCGATCCGCAGCGGGTCCCGGCATTACGACGGTACCGCGACCGTCAACCGCGGACTCCTGCAACGGGAAGCAATCCCGAAAACGATGATGAACAAAACACAATATAATATTATATTCCGAAATATAATATTATATTCAAAAACACCCAAAGCCTCTACTTAGGGGCTAATTGATCCCGTCGATCCGACGCTCAAACGACGTCGGATTCAAGATCCAACTTAGCCACCAGTAGGTGTATAAAGCATGATTAACATATCCAAAAGTCATCATCATCTAACGGTTGGATTAACGGGAAAACGCTAATCAAAATCATTAATCAAACTAACTTACCCATTAATTACTGCAACGCAGCCCTTCAGAAAATAATTCATAAGAAATCGTATATAAATTGGAAAAATATGAAACAAGATGGAATGGAAAGATAACGAGTAGTTCTACAACTCTGATGTTTATGAAAATCCAAGATCATGTACTCGTCGGCCGGAAAAGTCGCCGCAAGCCGGCTGTTTCTCAAGAACAACAGAAAACCAGAAATCCGAGACTAATCATACATAAAACCTACTCAAATCTCAACTGATTAACATGAAACTTAAATAAGTTATTCTACAAGGCATAAGGAGTCCAACAAAGCAAGGATCAATAAGATCCAACGGCTAGATCTCAAGAAAACCCGAAATGAACACAGTAGGTATAACCCTACCTAGCTGCGCTTTCCTCGGCTGATTCCCCGCGATTTGATCGCCAACAAGCTGCCAAATCACACCAGGAGCCTTCCTCTCGTTGTCACGAATCCAACGAGCCAAAGAACACCCAATTTGGTGGCCGGAGGAGGGAGAACGGAGGGAAAGAAGCTCGCCGGCGGTAAAGGGAGGAAACAGAGCACCGCGGGAAAGAGAGAAGGAAGGAAGGAGAAGAGAAGAAGGGGGGAAGAGGAGGGGAAGAAAAGAGGGGAAAGGGGGAAGGGAAAGCCGGGAAAGAGGGGGAAAAGCTGGGGGAAAGGGAGGGGAAGTCTTCCCTCCCTGACAGGGGAGAGCGAGGGCCGACGGCCGTCCTCACGAAAGAGAAAACCCACCGACTCGAGCATGATCGATCTCCAAGGCATGTGAGATCGATCTCCTTTGCAATCGAGATCGATCTCCTTGAAATCCAGATCGATCTTCTTTGCAAATTTCCAGATCGATCTCCCTAGCCATCCAGATCGATCTCCTTTACTCAGAAAGGCAAACTTGGACTAAAACACAAGCCCAAGCTCAGATCTTCCGATCTCGGGTTCACCTAGCCATTCTAAACAAACACGAATACAGACAAGGCCAGTGTGTGCACACGCGGGTGTCAAACAAACCAACAATGCGCAATTTACCAAATTGCCCTTGCGGTCTACAGCGAGCCACAGGGGTAGAGGGGCAGGTCCTCACAGGTGGTGGCGTCGGATTTGAGAGAGGAGGAGCTCGGGGTTGGGTTCTGATGGAGATAGAGTCGCCGATGGTGTGGGATTGGGTTCCGGCGCCGCCACCGCCGCTGGTCCTCTCCTCTTCTTGTCATCTCCCTCTTCTATCCCCTCTCATCTTCTGCCGGCGAAGATCGAGCTGCTTGCGGCGTCGGATTTGAGAGAGGAGGAGCTCGGGGTTGAGTTCAACCATCAATGTTTCAAAACAGAGGAGATGATGCCAATAACAACGCTTCGGATGCCGAGAACGACGCTTCGGATGTCGCGAAAATATAACCCCCAGCTGTATAATGGTCAGGTTGATAACAAATGACGTCACAGGGCTATAATGGTCATCACAAATCTATAACCGCCTATAACTTAAATGACGTCACAGGGCTATAATGTAAATTGGTGTTTATACCTTAAATCTAATGATAGGGGTGTACCCATCAACATGTTTCACAGATTTAGTGTAAACACCAATTATCTATATATATTATGCTCAAGAAGTTGTTTTCTAGTGTGCGAAACAATCTTTCGGTGGTCCCCTTCTCAAACGTACTCCCTCTCCCTCCCTATTTACCAATGCATATCTATCTATCTGCAACTCATAATAGTTCTTTCCGTCTCTTAATTTGATTTATCTACAGAGGATCAAAGCTTCTTCTATTTGTGTTGTTGACGACGTCCCTTGCTCGAGCAACATCAAGGCTGGTGAGTGTGCTGGTGACGACATCCCTTATTACTTGAGCAATGATTTGATGTTTGAGATCCTTCCTATGTTGCCTGCCTACGAAATCTCTGTCAGATTCAATTGTGTCTCCAAACTATGGGAAGAACTTAATTATGCATCTGTTATCTAATCGGCAAATTGTTGGACCCATGTCAGCCTTATTGTACAGTACTCTTAGTTACGTATGCCCAGCCCGTCAAATAAGTTCTCCTGTGTTCCTCTCTCCTCCTCCAGTGAGAAATTAATGCGAGTTTCTCGAGTCTAATTTCGATGACAGTCTACGTGCGGCTAACAGCTGGAATGGCCTTCTTCTCTGTCATACGGATTTTCCGGGATATACACGCAGCGGAAGCGTGGTGGGGCCATAACTCACAGGTCGGAGGATTGGAACCTGGATTTTTACATTTGACTAGTGGTTTTGTAAATTCGAAAGTGCAATAGATTTAAAAAAAAAAAAAACTCCTCTTCATTCGAATAAAATTTTTTTTATAAATTTTTTAATGTAATCAAAAAGTGGTGTGCACATGCGTGCTAAACCACTAGTCAAATGTAAAAATCCAGGTTCCAATCCTCCGACCGAGTTTTTTTTTTTTTAAATCTATTGTACTTTCGAATTTACAAAACCAGTTCATTGCTGTGTTTGTTTATATAATAAGCCAAAATATATTTTTTATAACAAAAATACCCTTCTACTGTGTAACCGTCGAAGAGCTCGACGCCACTGGCCTCTCTCCACCCCACCCCCCCGACCTCTCTCTCTCCACACACTCCCAGACCCCCCTCTCTCTCCCCGCCCCGCCCACAACGACTCCCACGCCCGCAGCCCTCGCCCCGTCCAGTCTTCGTCCTCGTCTCCGGCGCCAATGCTGTGGTGGTCGGGGGAGAGAGAGAGCGAGGTCGGGGGGAGAGAGAGCGAGGCCGGGGGAGAGAGAGACCCCCCCACCCCCCGAGCTCGTCGAGCGAGCGAACCGACGTCCTCGAGCTCGAGCATCTCTGGCGGCGACGATGTTGGCACTGCAAATGCCGACGTCATGCGTCCATTTGGATTGCTATGAGCGAGTCAAAATGCGTCCATTTGGATTGATATGAGCGAGTCAAAATTAAATTTGGAGTGCCATGACGTCATGGTTGCATTTCATGCAACTGCCAAGTTGATGAATTTGGATTGCCATGACGTCATCCTCCCCTCCTCTCTCTCTCTCTCTCCTGACCTCTCTCTATCTCTCCCGCCTCTCTCCCGTCTCTCTCCGGCCTCTCTCTCTCCGGCCTCTCTCTCTCCTTGGCCTCTCTCTCTGTCGATCCCCCATGCTCCGCCGGCCACCGCGCCCGTCGAGGGCTTCTTCGCCACCAACCGTCGACGTCACCCTCGCCCTTCGTCTCCCCCTCTGGCGGGAGAGTCCATCGCATCGGCGACAGTGCAGCCCTCGACCTCGCCCTCGCCCTCACCATCGACCTCGCCTTCGCCGTCGACCTCGCCCTCGGCCTCTCTCTCTGTCGATCCCCCATGCTCCGCCGGCCACCGCGCCCGTCGAGGGCTTCTTCGCCACCAACCGTCGACGTGACCCTCGCCCTTCGTCTCCCCCTCTGGCGGGAGAGTCCATCGCGTCGACTTGATCTCGGCGATGCGCTTCTCGGCCTTCTTGATGAGGAAGTTGTTGAACCCGCCGCAGAGGCCGCGGTCACCGGTGACGACCACAAGGGCGATCTTCTTGACGGGGCGGACGCTGGTGAGGAGGACGTCGATGTCCTCCATCTGCAGCCGCTCGTTGATGTTGTAGAGCACCTCCACCAGGGTCTCGGAGAAGGGGCGGCCACTGACCACGGCCTCCTGGGCGCGGCGCACCTCGGCAGCTGCCACCAGCTTCATGGCCTCGGTGATCTTCTGGGTGTTCTTGACGGAGTCGATGCGCTCACGGAGCTCGCGGAGGGTGCATTGGATTGCGGTTGACGAGGAGGAGGACGGCGAGGTGCGGGAGGGGGCGGTACGGAATGGGGAGAGAGTGGAGCGCGGACATGAGGAGAGGTAGTCGAGGTCGGGGAGGACGGATGGCTTGGGCTACGCCCACATTGCGAGGTTGGACATTCTTTTGCTGTCTCTGTTTTCGATCTCGTTTCGAAGCCTAGGCGAGGAGGAGGAGGCTGCTGAGGAGAGTACTCAGAGGCCAGCGGGCGTCGAGGGAAGCTGCCCACGGGTGGCTCGAGGTTGGCGACAGGGATGAGTCCTCCGGCTGGATCAGAGGACGTGCGGCGAGCGGCGAGAGGCAGGGGATGAAGCTTGTGTCGCCGGAACGGACTTGTGAAGATGATGGCGGATGCCCCTGCGTCACTGGACCGTCGGGGAGATGGGGAAGCGTCGCTGGACCGGCTGGGCGGGGCGGGGCGGGGGCGGCGGGCGTGGGTTTGTGGGCGGGGCGGGGAGAGAGAGGGGGGTCTGGGAGTATGTGGAGAGAGAGAGAGGTCGGGGGGTGTGGGGGAGAGATGCCAGCGGGCGTCGAGGTTACATGGCAGAGGTCTCGGCAGCGGAGGAAGGGCATTTTTGTCCTAAAATTTTTTTTTTGGCCTATCATGTAAACAAACACAGCAATGGACTGGTTTTGTAAATTCAAAAGTGGAGTGGATTTAAAAAAAAAAAACTCAATGAAGAGAGTAAATGTATATTTGTACATGGTAATATATAGTTGTTTATTTTCAAAGGAGGCCGCGTAATGTTTCTATTCATAAAAGTTGTCCATATAGAAATACTGATTATAACTAATTTAACGTTAAGCTAACATACATGTTCTGATACATAAGTATTTGATCATGTGATAAGTTGTTTTCAATACCCGAGGAACAAAAAGGATTAAAACGTGAGCATCTTGTGAAAACATATAAGCCACCATACTTAATAGACTACACACTTTCTCTGTTATTTTCATCGCAAGAAAACAAATGAAGAGCTCGAAATAAATCTGGTTTGGCCTTTGTTGAAAGCAGTGGCACATTCCACATCCCAGTAAAACACCAGTGACAAATCAAATAGAAGCTTGAACTCCTGAGAAAACATATGTAAATGGAGCACAATTGCACAATTGGTAGCCACGCAAATTCCCATCTATCATTGAATGTTCAATCTTAATTGAGATCCTGTTGCACGAGCAAAGAAGTATAGATATGTAAGCCTCCAAGAACTTTAGAAGTATGTATATGACATGTTTCATAAGCTCATATTCTTCCTTAAGAAAAGAATAAAGAACATATAAAGTACATGCATAGTGAATAGGCCATGAGTTGAATATTCATTGTCAAAATACGAAATGACAGTAGATGCATATGGAATCCTAGCTTAACATAAAATGGTAAAAATTGATACCCAAAGCTAAAGCTCGTACTTTCTTTTTCTATATGAGTCATTACATCAACATTTAATCAAAAGGCATATTGCAATCTAATGAAATTGAGAAAATGAGAAACTTCAGTTTGTTATTGTTCTGTCACAACAATCTTCAGAAAATACATATTATGCACATTTAGATTAAAATCAGGAAATAAAGTAGAATGCGATCTGCTTGCATTCTCAAGGAGTGCAATCTAACCTCGACAAAACAAATGAAAGTGTAAATCTCATGTTTGAGCTCCATTAAATATTTATAAGATAAATACTATTATGTGTCTCTAGGACTTGAGGGACTGCTGGCAACAGAAACAATTCAACCCCTAATCCAGAAAGCAACTGGTTAAGACAGGCAGGAGTTAGTTAGCATCCACTGCAACCCAGATATGATCACAACCCATATATGATCTATAGGCTGCTCAAAAACATAAAAATTTTATGAAAAACTATATGTTCATCAATCTGAAGCTGGAATCAATTAGCCATCTTTACTTTTGAGTGCGCCAATACGTTTATACTCCCCTGATGGAACCCCTTGCTGAGCCGCCAGACAAGGGTCTCCCTCCCACCTCGCCCCCTGGTCTCCTGCCCGGCGAGGTTAACCGGCCTTCCGGCTGCTCTTGGGCGCAAGTAGCTAGCCATGGAACTTCCTTTTCCAAGTTTGTCTCTCAAGAGGAGCTCAGCAAACTCCGTAGGATGGCGAAACCCGACAGAGCAGTCATCTCCCCGGAGGTGCTTGCTAGGGGAAGAGCTAGGTGGAGCCACACTCTGTTTGGGCGCTTTGTCGGTGGTCCGGTTGGCATCGAGTTCCTCAGGAGACGGCTTGCGACAATGTGGCGCACGAGTGAACCGTTCCTGGTTGTAGATAAGGTGGACGGAGTTTTTGCTTTCAAATTTGGGAATGAAGACGACCTGTTACTTGTTCTCACGGGAGGACCTTGGATGGTTGATGGAAAAACTCTCTCACTGATCAGATGGCGTGACTGTTTCCGTCCACGCGCAGCGGACTTCGTCCGTGCCCTGGTGTGGTTGAGAATCCCGGATGTTGCATTTGAGTTCTCAGAGAGAGAAGCGGTTCTCGCCGTTGCCATGAGGGCAGGAACCCCTGTGGCTTTGGACCACTCTACCAAGTTCGCGGATAGAGGAAAGTACGCCAGAGTCTGCGTTGAAGTGGATCTCTCTCGGCCGGCAATGACGGAGACGGAGGTGGAGTACGAGGACTCTGACGGCCACATGATAACATACACTCAAGCCTTTGTCTACGAAAACATCACGCTTTGCCCGCACTGTGGATGTCTTGGTCATAAGTTGAGTAACTGCTTGAAGAGGAAGGCCGGAGTGGAAACTCCCATTCACAATGGAGGTGAGGCCATGGAGATGAGTCAAGAGGGCGCTCCGATAGGTGATGCTGCCGGGGCTGAGGGTGCTTTCAGTATTAGCACATCAGAGATCGGATGGCAAACTATCCAGACCCGCCGGCGTCGCCCACCGGCTCCTAGAGTCGGTGCCAGGCAACAAGCGGTGACCCATGGAGAGCAAGGAAAGACGACGGAGCAGGGTAAGGATGCTGCTCCGCAGGAGCAACGCAACCTCAGCAGCAACATTAAAGTTCCATCAAATCACAACGGTCTAGGTCATGCGAATCAACGGCTGGGGCTGCCTGCGCATCTAGGGAGCTCCAGTAGCCTAAGAGCGGAACCTGGCGAAACGGCGGCTGGCGAAAACCCTAAGGGTAAAGCTATATGGAGACCGGCTGAGCCCAGATCTGAGGGTCGCAACCGGTTTGATCCGCTCAAGGAAATCGTGACCGTTGACGATGATATCTTAGCTGAGATGTCCTTACATGAGCTGGGATGGTACGCAAGGGAGAGGGGGAGACCCAATAGACCGGGGCCTTTGGTTATCCCCAGAGGTCTCAAAACTGGCCACGCCCCTGGTCCTTCCCAAGCTGAGCTGCTTAAGGGAGGAAGCGAAGAATCTCAAATCCTTGATGATGCGGTACTAATGGACTGCCATCGACAAGGAGTGGAAGAGCTACAACAAGCCCTGTTGCAAGATAACGTCAGCGGCAACCGAGATGGGTGCAGTGATTATAGGGATGTGGAGATGTCTCCGGCCCTATCTGGTCATCCTCCAGGCTTTTCCCCCCCACCCTCGCAAGCATTAGTCCTTCCTGCGGTTTCAGAGGATATATGTATGGCAGATACAAGGTCAGGCAACGAAGCTAAACGGCTGAAATGGGAGTACGCTGGTGGTAGCCCTCCCCCACCCTCCCATAGTAATGGTTAAAATTCTTTCCTGGAACTGCCACGGCCTAGGAGCGAGGCGGGCAATTCGAGCAGGGAGAAGCTTAATCCAGTTGCACAACTTAGATTTTGTCTTTCTTTGGAGATAGTTATTACGGCTGACCAGTTGGAGGCAGTCAACGATCATCTTGGTCCAAGTTGGGGGTCTTTTCTCTTGTTGTCGCGTGGCAGACGCGGCGGGATATTGGCAATCTGGAGGCGCAGCGCGGGCTTCGTCTTCTTCCAAGAATTCACTAACCAGGCCATTCATGGGGTTATCACAACTCAACATCACGGTCAGTGGTTCATCTCTTCCATCTACGCAGCCAGAAGTAGGAAGGAGAGAACTGAGCTTTGGGAAACTCTTGCTAGAATCAACCAATGGGGGTGGCCGCATCTTCTTCTCGGCGACTTCAACACCATTGCTGCTCCGTCGGAGAAAAGGGGTGGCAGAGTCTTTAGCTATGGGGGAGGCGTCGCTGACTTCCTTTACTTCCTCCAGTCCAACAATTTGATGGATCTTAGGTTCCATGGCCCTTCTTTCACCTGGTCTAATCGTCGTTCTGGTCAAGACCGCATACTGGTAAGACTCGATAGATGTCTTTGCAACTCAGCCTGGCACTCTTGGTTCCCAAAAGCCGAAGTGAAGCACCTCGCCTATGGTGGATCTGACCACAGGCAGCTCCTTCTTTCTCTTGATCCTCATAGGGAGGCTGTTGGGCCTTCCACATTTCGCCTCCACCTCAACTGGGTTAACAGCCCTGCCTTTGCTGACTTGTTGAAGCATACTTGGCTCCGACCGAGAAGAGGTCCCCTGCACTTCCAATTCAAAGGTAAGATAAATGAAGTGAAGAGAATAGTCAAATCATGGTCCCGTATAGATGATTTTGATCTCTTCAACAGCAAGCAATGCACAGAGCAGCATCTGAACAGCCTGTACCTTCTCGAGGACGCCGGCCCATTATCAATTGAGGAAGAACAGAAAATGAGGGCTCTAGAGAACAGGCTTGTAGCAATCTCTAAGCAGCATGATGCTCACATAGCTCAATTCAAGAGATCTAAATGGGTAAGTGAAGGCGACAGAAATTCTGAATTTTTTCACCGGTTGCTCAAACCCCCGGGGTCATCCTCCAAGGTGTGCGAGGTTATCTCAAACAATGGCCTAGTCCTCTCTGATCAGAAAGACATTGCGGATGCCTTTGTCAACTATTATCAAGCATTATGGGCTGAGGAAGCCTCTAGGCAGAGGCTCGATCTTCCCTCCCTCCGTCAAGTCCCTCCTCACCTACATGATGATCTGGTCTGCCAGGTGACAGAGGAGGAAATTAAGCATGTGTTAGGCAAGATGGGCAGGGGAACATGCCCAGGGCCGGATGGCATCACTATTGACTTCTATGTGCGGCACTGGGATGTTGTCAAGGGTGACATCATTAAGCTTGTTAATGATTTCTTCAGCAACGAGAAGATGCCCAACAATTGGAATGACACTTTTATCACATTCATCCCCAAATGCAAGAACCCCAGGAAAATCAAAGACTTTCGTCCAATCAGTCTCTGCAATGTTTGCTACAAGATCATTTCCTCAGTCCTTGCCAACAGACTTAAAGTGGTTCTTGATGATCTAATCAGCATAGAGCAGTCTGCATACATCTCCGGCCGGTCTGTGATGGACAATCTAGGGGCAGCGCAGGAGTTAATGAATTGCCTACACCATGCTCCCAGGTCTCACCCCCTTATGGCTATCAAGGTGGACCTACAGGCTGCCTACGACTCTGTGACATGGGAGTGTTTGAAGGAGATCATGGTAGCGATGGCTTTCCCCACCAAGTGGATCAGACTTGTAATGATCTGTGTCTCGTCCACCAGGTTCTCCATTATCCTTAATGGCCAAGTTCATGGGTTTTTCTCAGCTAACAGAGGGCTTCGCCAGGGAGACCCGATCTCCCCCTATCTGTTTATAATGGTTCAAGAAGTCCTTACTAGTCTCTTGAAGCAGCCACTCACTGCCCTCTCTGGGGTCAAGTTTGCAGGTAGCTCCTTCTCTCCGAGTCACTTACTTTTCGCTGATGATTGCCTCTTTGTTTCCAAAGCCAGTGAGCTGGAGGCTAGGAAGATCATTACGGTCCTGAAGAGGTTCAAAGCCATTGCTGGTCTGAAAATTAACCCTCAAAAATCAAGTGTCAAGTTCTCTCAGTCAATCTCTACTGACACGAAGAGCGCAATTCTTGGTTGCCTTGGCTTTGAAGAGAAAGCGGCAGCTTGGCGTTATTTGGGTATGCCCCTTGATTCAAGGAAACTGGTTGGAGCTGACTTTAATTTCCTCATCGAGGCTGTGCAACGTCGCCTCTCCAACTGGAATGCTATAAAGATGGCGGAGGCAGGTAGAGTAACCTTAATCCAATCCGTCCTTCAATCTATTCCTGTCCA
The DNA here is from genome assembly GCA_963920575.1 of Narthecium ossifragum. Classification (NCBI taxonomy): domain Eukaryota; kingdom Viridiplantae; phylum Streptophyta; class Magnoliopsida; order Dioscoreales; family Nartheciaceae; genus Narthecium; species Narthecium ossifragum. Next base: position 24,060,694 of record OY986968.1, read on the forward strand.
CATCATGACGGCTACTCCGGTCCCTTCCTCTGTGCTGCGCCAAATCTCCTCTCTCCTTCGAGGTTACTTATGGAATGGTAATAAAGGGAGTCTGTCGGTGGTGGCTTGGGATGTTGTCTGCAAGCAAAAGGTTGATGGAGGTCTGGGCCTTAAAGACCTTAATAGATGGCAACTAGCTCTCAGAATGAACCGCGCAGCCAAGCTTCTTGATGACAAGAAAACGGCATGGACTGAAGTGGTAAGAGCCAAATTTGGCCTCCAACCTGCGTTCCTTCCGTCTGGTCCTACTCGCAAAGGCTCATCCCATTGGAAAGCTATTATCAAGGCCTCAACTATTCTTCGCAAAGGTCTTCGTTGGACGCCTGCAATCAACTGTCGTGCTAATTGCCTTGAAGACTGGTGGCTTCCAGCCGGCCCTCTTAGTCTTTCCCCATCTTTGATATGCTCAGATGGCCTTCACTCTCTTTTAGTTCGTGATCTCTTGGATGATGATGGGTGTTGGGACCAAGACAAGCTGTCCTCTCTCTTTCACCCCTCTCTTGTTCAGACCATTAACAGCATGGAGGTTGATACATATAGTTTAAGGAGTGATCCAACCTGGGTATGGGGACCAGCTGGTAAAGTCTCCACTTCATCGTGTTATGTGTTGCTTGAGAAACTCAGCTGTAGAGAGAACAATGAAGCATGCCAACAAACTTGGTGGAGCATTTGGAAAACTCCGGCTGGTCCGCGTGTGCGCCATTTTTTATGGAAGCTATGGCATGGGAAAGTTCCAACCAGAGTCTCTCTTTGGAACCTCTGCCTCACCAGCGAAAAAGAATGCCCATTCTGTCTTGCCGAGGAAGAGACCCTGGAGCACGTGCTATGCAAGTGTCATTTTGCAAAACAGGTTTGGCATAATACCCTTGATGGCTCCGGTGTTGATGTTGAAAATCTGTCCATTTCCACATGCTTTCAGCTTCTTGAACTTTCATCCTCAAGCAACAAAAACGTTATGTTAAAGTCCTCTGCTGCTTACACTCTATGTTGGATTTGGAAGTCTAGATGTTCCCTTATCCACAACAAGCAACTTCAATCCCCTTCCTTGGTTGGGCAGCTCATTCGTAGACAAGTTAAAGAGTATTTGTTGATTAACTAGAAGGGAAGGCGGCGTACTCCAGCTACCAATCAAAGAAACTGCTTCGTCCAAGTGGATGCGTCCGTGCTTCAAGGAGACCCATCTGTTGGCATAGGGGTTGTGTGTAAGAACAGGGAGAATGAGATTTGCTGGATAGCATCTGATTTCTGCTCATCAAAGTCGATTAAATCGGCAGAGTTGAAGGCTGTCAAGGTGGGTTTAACCCAAGCAGCTGATCGCGACGAGAGGTTTGTAACTGTTGAGTCTGATTCACGCCTAGTTGTGGACTTAATTAATGGGAAATCTTCTTGGACCCCAGATACCGTGGCGGATCTCCAGGACATTTGGAATACTATGCAGCGGTTCACCAACATTCAAGTAGTGTACATACCCCGTGAATTTAACTCTAATGCAGACTGGGTAGCAAAAGAAGCTCGTATTTTAGGCTTAAATGTCAATGGTGATTACTCCCAGGGGTCTGTCCTGGGTGTTTAATTTAGTTTGTTGTAGCTCTTGATACTCCCAGGGGTCTGTCCTGGGTTATTAAGGTAGTTTGATGTAACTCTTCATACTGAGTAGCCTGATGGCTTAATTATTCAAAAAAAAAAAAAAAGATTACAAGAAAAACTCCAGTTAGAATTTCTAACAATGAAAGGAGTTTCTCTATACATTATTTTACACTATTTAATTCTATATAGAGAAATATCCCGAAAACACAAGATATAATGATAAAAAAATTTAAAGAAAGAGATATTTATTGTTCCTGCATACAGTAACAGGGCAGCAGCATCCAAGGAATTTCAAGCTAAATTTAACATGGTTTTACATGCATTTCTTCCATAATAGCCAGGTTTGAGCATAGATCTACAACTCTTCTACAATCTCATGCAAAGATTCCACGCAAATAAATATGATTTATGAGTCACAGATGATGAGAAACACCACTAATCATCACAAAACAAAACAGCCAGCCAACTTGGTTTTTGACACAATTTCTCGAGTAAAATTTCAATGAAATCAGCATGAAACACGCTAATAACAGTCCTTCCATCAAACAACACATTCCAGCAAGAAGAAGAAATGCAAGAAACAAGTCTAAAGCTAGAGGAAGGATATGTACACATTCCATGATGTACCCAGTCACAGGAGGATCCCATGATATGACTACCCTTTCTCCACTAACACATCTTTGGGTAGTAGACTTAAATCTTGAAACTTGGAGAGCAAAATACTGCAGCATTTGAAGTCATCAGACAGAAAGGGAAAAAATGGACATAAAAAAAGAATAATTACCGCTGAACGTAGGCCTATCAATTACGAAATGAATATGCATGATGTTAGGAACTCGCAATGAAACTTCATGCTAGGCCAGGCTCAAAACAATCTGAACAGTGACATCTCAAACACAAACCTTCACATAAGAATTAATATTTGAAGCTACTTTGTATGGAGTAAATCTACTTGACAAAAAAATAATCCTCACATACTGTGGCCGCTCAAATTTCTGTTGATTTCTCAATATGGTTGTTAAAAGCATACAAAGAGAGTTCATCATCTTAGAGAATTTTATAGCTTCACATTTCAGAATCCATGTTGTATAGGTAACATGATTTCAACTTAAGCAAGCTAACAGGAGGCACCAATGTACAAGAATAACTGTGTTCAAACATGTTCGATCCTCACCAGAAGGAGAGAAGCACAGGATGTTGACAGCAGAACCATGATAAGAAAGACTATTTTGAAAATCAACAGCAGTAACGCCATGGAGGCTGCTCAAACATATCACAACAGCAACTTCTTTTGCTTTTTGATTCGATGAGCCCAAGGGCTGGTGCAACTTCAACTTCTGGTATCAAGAGCATTGAATTTTGTGGAGATGAAAAGTGTGGAACATCATAGTCTTCAACCTAGCTCAGAACCATCGACCTGAAAACGTAAGCAGAGCTGAAAAGGGGCTCTAGCTCACCAGCTTGCTTTCTTCGTTCGTAGACATCCTATTTGTGGGTTTGAACCATCGTGGTGTAAGAAGCTGCCAGTGCAAGAGTGAAGAGCCTGTGTGTCATCTCAGCACATCCCCTGAGGAAAGTACATGAAGAATTTGTAAACACATGGATTTTACCTTATGCTTCACTCCATAATATTGTTTGAGTTGCAGACACAAAATAGTAAGGCAATTATGAAACAATGAAGTTATAAATCATCTAGAGTAGGAATTTTCAGTTCCACATCTATTATAAGCATGAGCATGAATGAGATATTACCATGTAAATGCAAAAATGTAGCCCAAAGGGATAAGGGATCGAGTATCATCTTGGAAATCCATCTCATCAAGGATAAGGTACTTCACAGCACTATTAGAAATTGCAAAGTTCGTCTCATCATTTACGTTACTCTGTCCTTTTTTCAATTTATCATATCTGAAATCGTGACAGAGTTAAATTAGAGATTCAACAAATCTAAATTGTAGTCCCGAAGCCACAGTAACATTTCAAGCAATTTATTGAGTCAGAAATAATGCGTTGCCTTTTTAGCCTTAATAATAAGATGACATATATCTTAAGGATTCGAGGGACTTTCATTACTTACTTGTACCAGTTGAATAAACTAACCCCAATCATCATGATGCCAAGCCCAATTCCCTTTAAGAAGCTAAAGGGGTCATGAAAATAGAACACCACAACCTGAAGAAAACTTAGAACCATTACCGAAAAATAGCATAAAAGCACCAAATGCTATCTAACATATTTCACCTTAACTACAACAAGATCCATAGAGAACAAACAAAATCTATCTAAACATAGATAACAGACAACCTCAGCTCCTGCACTTCATATTATGTCTTTATTCAAATATGAAAGAAATGAGAAAAAAAAACTGCAAGAGTGGTTGCATAAGAACATCATCTTTATGTGGTAGATTTTTAAACAATTCTTAGCGATCAAAGAGGAAAAGGACAAAAAGATTAGAAGTGCCTTAGATTTCCTTTTTTGAGAGGACAGTCCTCAGCAGAGGTTGCCTATGGACGTTTTATTTCCATGTGATACTCTCTCCCTCATGTGAGTGCAAAAGAAACATCATGAAACTCACGCACCTTCAAGACTAACAAACATGCATGTAATAACTACAAGAATGTATCATTACAAGTCCAATCAAGTAAGCGAAAGAACAAAGGATCATAGTGCAGAAGATGGCAGCAATTTTCCTTTTTAAAATGCAAAGAAAAGGTGAAAGTGATCTACAGTAAGGAATGAAGTGTCAAAACATACCAGAATTACAGAAGATTGCATCTGCTAATGCAATCGTGAGTGAGAGGGAGATGCAATGCATTAGCAGATGCAATGCATTAGCAAAAACAACTCGACATTAACACCATTGCATTAGCAGATGCAATTCTGGTATGTTTTGACACTTCATTCCTTACTGTAGATCACTTTCACCTTTTCTTTGCATTTTAAAAAGGAAAATTGCTGCCATCTTCTGCACTATGATCCTTTGTTCTTTCGCTTACTTGATTGGATTCATTTTAACCATTGCATTAGCAGATGCAATGTAGTGTATTGAGCAATGCACTGCATTAGCTAATACAAGCAACCAAACACCCCCTAAAAACTATATTTGGGACATTAACACCAAATTACCCTACAAATGATCTATATATACCCATGTTAATAACACCCTCTCTCTCCTACGATTGTTCTCCCTCTCACTCACAATCTCCTCCCATCCGATCACCACTCGACACCGCCTCTACCTCTATCGCTGACGCCAATGATCACTTTTCTCGTCGGAGACCCCCCTCCTCTCGCCGGAGATCCCATCGCAACCCCACCAATGGTTAGTTAACGGTGTAAATGCCTTAAGTTAGATGTAGTAAGTGTACATGTTAATAAGATACACTAATTTTATATTATCACTAATTAATTATAATAAAAAAAATTAAACGAAGAATATAATGATTAATCTTACTTAATAGGTCTGCACAAAATTGCCAATTAATTGAACAAAAAGAGATCAAAGGATATCTAAACCACCTAACAATATATATCTCCTGGGATCTGATCTATATCTCTACCCGATAGGCATACAAGTATCCCTGTATTCCATTAATAACCCTAACCCATCCCTATCTTCTATTAATAACCCTAACCCTAACCCTAACCCATCCCAACTCCAACTCATTCCTCCCCTGCTCTCTCTCTCTCTCTCTCTCTCTCTCTCTCTGTCTCTCTCTGTGTGTGTGTGTGACGGCTCCGACGATTTCCCTGCTCTGCTCAGAGATGTGGATCCATCACCCCAGCAAGGTCGGTGACTCATCCCTTCCATATAGCATTCACGTACTCATTACTCTTTAGTCCAAACGTAATTGGTTGTGCTGCTAATTATATATTTCTCGAGTTTAACCTTCTTCCCAGCAATATCGATCCTTGGGCCATGACGTGGGCAATTTGTGCCGGCCAATTAATTATATCAACTGTAACTCATATTAGTTAATTTTTTTGTGTCTCTTAATTCATTCGTCTACAGAAGACCAAGGCTCCTACTCATTACTTGAGCGATGATTTGATTTTGGAGATGCTTACTAGGTTGCCTGCGAAATCTCTATATAGATTCAAGTGCGTCTCCAAACGATGGAAAGAGTTGATTAATGATCTGAATTATGGACCTCTGTCTGCCTTACTACTCATGTAGGATCCTTGTTACGCAGGCCCAGGCCCGAAGTTTGCCTATGTTCCTATCTCCTCCTCCTATGAGAGACGCAAGCTTCCCGGAACGTTTTTGGATAAGAGTCTACGTGTGGCTCAGTGCTGCAACGGCCTTCTTCTCTATCATACGGGACCTGATGACTCTCGTCGAAATTACTTCGTCTGGAATCCTGCCACCATGGAATCTGTTGCTCTACCAATGCCTATGATATGCAGACCGAACGCATTTTGTTGCCTGGCATTTGACCCCCAAAGCTCTCCTCACTATAAAGTTGTTCGCTTCTTTGGGGACCATTCTAGCCTTCCATTAGAATTTGAAATATATTCTTCCTTGACTGGCAACTGGGTCCAGCAAACTATTCAGACAGTCCCCAGGTTCGACTCCTGCGTCCATCGAGATCCTGTTCTTCATGACGGAGCTCTCTATTGGCTCTGCTGCAATGGCATTGTGAGATTCGACGTCGAGAAGCCCTCCTCCTCTCCCTCTCGTCTATTTAATTGGGCAAACTTAGATGGTGCGTGTCCTGATCCTGAGCACTGGGTAGTATCCCTAGGAGTATCGAGAGGGCGTCTCTATGCATGTTCGAGGAGAAACTTGCAGTGCGTCTACTATATCTGGATTCTTGAAGAAGGACGATGTCCCACAAAATGGGTAAAAAAGCATGTCATCAGCAAAGAAATGTTGGACAAGAATCCTTTGACCTTTGATGAGATGAAGCTTACAGAAAATTTCAGAATGTTAGCGTTCCATCCGGATTCTGAGGTTGTATATCTCGGCTTTGATCATAAAATAGTGTCGTATGAACCTACCACTGGAAGCTTGGAGGAGGTTTACAGGGACTTCTCGTGGCATTCTGATACATTAAAAGGGTGTTGCACCTTCACTATCTCTCTTCTCCCCGCTTGGGAGTCTTTAGACCCTCCCAAGGGAGCTTAATTAATTATATTCAGCGCTGACCTCTATATATCCTGATCCTGATTAATTTGCAATGAAGCAGGAATCAATTTTGTCAATTTGTTTATTCGCCTGCATTTCCTTTTTTTTTTTATATGAACCTAATATATGGTTTTGATTACTGCTTTTGGGTTTAATTAGTACGTCTTGTAGTTGAATCTTGTTTTCCAGTCTAATTAAGATAAGCCCAATTTAATTATCAACTAGATAGAAACGACCACCCCTTCCTTGAGCTTGTTGCTCAGATATTCTCATATTCATATGCAGAGCATACAATATTTTCGTCTCTCAGAAAAGTGTCAAATTGAGAGCATACGTACACAAGCTGCAAATTAATAAGTAGACAGGTAAACCAGTAGCATTAGTAATAGCTACACTCATGCTCCCTGTATTGCGCTGAAATCTGTGAAGATTTCATGCAATAATCTTAAAAAAAAGGAAACAAACCAAGTGAATGAAGGAAAAGAAGAAAGAGAGATTAATCTAAGGGAGGATTAATCTTCCGTAATAAGCTGTAGAAAATTGTCAAACTAGGCATGCCTGTTGTATAACATGGCTTGTCTTCCATTTTTCAGCAATGTTTAGCTAGGGTAATTAAAAAATCTTAAGGGAAAATTCTCAATTTTAATCAAGCTTCTAAGGTGAAACACCCAATGAAAATTCTCAATTTTAATCATGCATGTTGTATATATGCTGAAGAAATACTTTCTTTATGAAAGAGAAAGTATATAGATTCAACGAGACATACAAGTCCAAAAGCTCATGCTAGTAACTGGGATGGGAGCTAGATATGAGCATCTGGGCGTGGTACGTAGTTGGCCGGATGCCATTAACAGGGAGAGATCAGTTCTGATCAGCAAAACTTTGAATCTATATCTAATTAATTGAAGAGCCAAAAGATCATAGTCAACCATACTGGTATTCATTCTGCGAAGAGTAAGGAGTTTGGTTGCTCTTTTGGATGGAGTGATTGTTAAGTTCATACCGTGCGAGACGAACACGATCTGACCTCACGTGACGAGCTAGACAAGTGGCATCTCCTGTTGGGCATGTAGTTATGTAATCCGAGTGAGTTGTAACACTTAGCTTTTTGCTCATCTTAGCAAAAAAAAAAAAAAAACCACACTGGTATTAGTTCCCGAAGGACCAAAGATTGCAAAATTAATTGAATATTATTGCCCTGAAAATAGTACAATGAAGACAGCTAATTAAAAAAAAAAATCAAACAAAAGGAGAGGGAAAATAAACCCAATTCCACCTGGAAACCGTGAGCTGGATACATTTGGCCCGTAAACCCAACTCCAACCCATTCCTCCCTTCCTATGCTCTGCTCTTATCTTCTCTATATGCGGCTCCCCCAAGGTCGGTGACTGATCCCTGGCTAGCTCCCATCCATCATGCATTCATTACTCTTCACGTATGGCTGCTAATTAATTAATTCTCGAGTTTAACTTGGTTTGTAACAATAATAGTTGTTAGTCATAAATATAATAATGTACTAAAGTCATTTAGGCGATTACGATCGATGATAATTTCATAAATATTATTATTAAATGATTTTCATTTTTAATTTTGACATAGCTGAAGTATTTTGACCATAACTTTTACATAAAATATCCAAATTGATCGATTCTTAAATCATTGGAAAGATGACGAAAATATCTACAACTTTGTTGCTAACAAGATTTTCAGATTTCATCGTTCAGTATGTCAAACTGGCAACCAAAGTGTTCAGTGGCAAAATCATAAATAATAGCAGAATTTCCAAATGTCATCGTCCAAAGAAAGGCTGATTTCATTGACCAAATTCCAATCGTCCAATTTCCATCGGTCATGTCCAATCGACCATATTTTGGTTGATTATTTTAATAAATATCGTCCACGTGGTCCGACTATTTTAGTCGTAACTTTCTCATACGATGTCCAAATGAGTTGATTTTTGGACCGATGGAAAGGGAATTCGAAGAACTACAACTTTCATGTGCAGAGTTTTTCCAAATTCTAAGGTTATCATCGGAAAAATTGCAGGGGAAGACAAGACGCTCTATTTGATGGCAGTTTCGTAAATAACTGAAGATGTCGACCAGTTATGCAGTTCTGACGGTTTCATATTCAATACTGACAGTTCCAGTGCAGTTCCAAGACAGTTCTAGAGCAGTTCCACGATAGTTTCAGAGCAGTTCAAACGGCTCCGAAGTGATTACGTCAGAAACTATAAAAGATGGAAAGATGAAGAAGAACAATCTCTCCCAAAATCAATAGCAAATCGGCATTTTATCTTTATTTGCAATGTAATCTTTTATTTTTATTTTCAATGTAGCCTTATTTATCTTAATGAAGCCTTTTTCTTTCATTTAATTTCATGCAATGAAGTCTTTCATTCATAGGAGTAGTGTTAGCATAGTTCCATTCATAGGAGTAGTTCTAGCATAGTTCTATCACTTATAGAAGTAGTTCTATCACTCATAAGAGTTGTTCTAGCATAGTTCATCACCCATTATGCACATCGTCCATGACTTCTCATCTTTCATTTTGTCACCACTTCTCATCTTCCAATTTTTCACTATCTTTACTTCACATCCATTTTTTTGTAGCTTCAACACCTCTATTCGAACTGAGTGTTTAAATGAGTTGAACCTAAACACGTCCCTGATTTTTGACTAATGTTTACTTATTTTGACTATTTTGACTCTGCCGATCAACGACAAGTTTTCCACGTCAACAATTGTATATATATTTCGCTGAAGAAGTTGTTTCTTAGACTACGAAACAATCATTTGGTGGTTTGGTTCTCAAACATACTCCCCTTCGCTTTGTGTTTTTCCAATCCATATTTTGTTAAACTGCATCATCCAATACATGGCTTGGATAAATTGGTTCTCATATCAATTCTTTTTGGGGGATTTGTTGTTTAGTCTCTTAAGTGACCCCTTCTTGTCATTTAGTCCCCTATAACACTCCTTAAGTGTTTTACTATCCTAAAATAAGGAGGGGACCAAAATACCCCCCTAAACCCCCCCCCCCATAAATCCCCCCTAACCACCACCCATAAATCACCCCCCCTTCCCCCCCACACCCCGCAGCCTCCCGCAGCATCCCCCCCCCGCCCAACCAGCGTCGCCCGCCGTGTGAGGAACCGTACCTCCAACCCGGTCTGACCGCTGGGGTCGAGGGTCTGGTTCTGTTGGGTTTGGGCTTGGTTGGCCTTGCTTTGCGATCCCCGCTGATCGTTGCAGCTCCAGGGGTAATTTGGTAAATTACCCTCGCGGAGTTGGTCCTACACACGCATAGCGCACACACGGCCATGTAATGATGTATGTGTTTGAGTAGACCCATAGGGGTGATCTAGATTTGAGGATCGGGGCTTGATCTAGTAGATCTAGATCTGAACGGGCGAGATCCATTTGATGAGGATCGAAGGGCCATGGACTTAAGTTGTGAGGACCCGTCCCTCTACTCCTGGGTCGACCGGTTGGGTCGGGCCCGTGGCTCGTTGGTTTGTTTCGCGTCGAGCGCGCGATCCGGTCGATCGCATTGTTTCTTGGACCCCAAGGGCAATTTGGTAAATTGTGCCTTGTTGGTTTGTTTCACACCCGCGTGTGCACACACTGACCTTGTATGTGTTAGTGCTTGTTTAGAATGGCTAGGTGAACCCGGGATCGAAAGATCCGGACTTGGGCTTGAGTTCTTGCCCAAGTTTAGCTTTCAGCACACAAAGGATCGATCCTCTCTGGCTAAGGGATCGATCCTATTCGTGCCAGAAAGCCTTGTGAATCGTCTTGAAGGATCGATCCTTCGTTGAGGAAGGATCGATCATTTATAAGTCGGTTGGTTTTCTGCTTCGCGAGGACGGCCGCCGTTGGCCGTCGCTCGCTCTCTCCTGTCAGAGGGGGAAGACTTCCCCTCCCCTTCTTTCACTTTTCCCCCTCTTTCCCGGCTGTCCCCTCCCCCTTTCCCCTCCTTTCTTCCCCTCCTTTTCCTCCTTCTCCTCTCTTTCTTCTTCCTTCCTTCTTTCTCTCCCGAAGCTCTGTTCTTCCCCTGTTCCGGCAGCCAAGCTTCATCTCTTCCGTTCTCCCTCCTCCGACCATCAAATTGGGTGTTCTTTGACTCGTTGGATTCGTGACAACGAGAGGAAGATCTCTGAAGTGGTTTGGAGGCTTGTTGGTGATCAAATCGCGGGGAATCAGCCGAGGAAAGCGCAGCTAGGTAGGGTTATACCTATTGTGTTCATTTCGGGTTTTCTTGAGATCTAGCCGTTGGATCTTGTTGATCCTTATTTTGTTGGATCCCTTATGGCTATTAGAATTACTGATTTAAGTTTCATGTTAATCAGTTGAGATTTGAGTAGGTTTTATGTATGATTAGTCTCGGATTTCTAGTTTTCTACTGTTCTTGAGAAACAGCCGGCTTGCGGCGAGTTTTCCGGCCGGCGAGTATATGATCTTGGCTTTTCATAAACATAAGAGTTGTAGATATATTCGTTATATTTCCATTCTATCTTGTTTCATATTTTTCCGATTTTTATACGATTTATTATGAATTGTTTACTGGAGAGCTGCTTGCAGAAATTAATTGTTAAGTTAGTTGATTACCGGTTTTTGATTAGCGTTTTGCCGTTAATCCAACCGTTGGATGTTTATAATTTTTGGATATGATGATCCTGGTTTATACACCTACTGGTAGCTAAGTTGAATCTTGAATCCGACGTCGTTTGGACGTCGGATCGACGGGATCAATTAGCCCCTAAGTAGAGGCTTTGGGTGTTTTTGAATATAATATTATATTTCGGAATATAATATTATATTGTATTTTGTTCATCATCGTTTTCGGGGTTGCTTCCCGTTGCAGGAGTCCGCGGTTGACGGTCGCGGTACCGTCGTAATGCCGGGACCCGCTGCGGATCGGCTGGCAGCGGTTGGTGGTACCGCTGCAGCGATCCAGTAGACTTATATGATGCTTGACATACTGTTGCATGCCTTTCCTATTATCTGTGTATGTCATAGCATGCATTGTTGTTGTGTGCATTAGTTGCATTGGTTAGGGCGTGGGTGATCTTTGGGTCGCCGTCCCGAGGCTGGAAGCTCGGACTTAGCCCTAGGACCGGGGTTGGGTTGTTTGGACCCGGTTTGAATTGTGGTGTCCGGTCAATTCAATGATAGGCTTAGATGACTGGTACACTTGTGGCTTGATGATTGTAGAGGTCGTGTCGGCCTCGAGTCGGAGGCTGAGGTGTAGCCGGTGTTCCACTGTGTCGACTCTTGAGTGGTGGAAACGGCCCCCTCAGCGGTGCCATTTCCCGCCTGCAGTGCCGGTTACCTGCATGTGAGTCAGCAGTGTTTGTTGAGCTTACTGTGTGCTGCTCCTGGGCACCAGGGACACGCGGTGGGGTTATGGGACCCCTGTATACACCCAGATCCTACTCGAGGGCGACACTCTTGCGTTTCCCTCTTCCTTCTGTATGTCGTAGTGTAGATCCCTACTGAGCTTAGTGCTCACACCTACCCGGGCTGCGTTTGCAGGTGCAGGCAGCAGTTCTTCTTCTGTGGCCCCTACCGGGCAGTTGGTTGGTGGTGCGGCGGCGCCAGGTGGGCTTGAGAGGTGGTGATCGTTTATTGCTTTTATACCCTAAGTTAGATAGTCTCCTACGGGAGTAATGTTGTATTTGAATCTTCCCCTCTCCGAGGTTATGTATATTAAATCTTCTTGAGTTTTTAATCTGAGGTTCGAGGTTTTGCTAATTAATATTGTTTTATTGAGGGTGCTTTTGGTGAACTGTTAGGGAGACCAATAGGTTAGAGGGAACCCTCGCCGTTCTTTTTCCGCGTTGGTTAGGTTCCGGTTCGCGTCGCCCGGTCCGGTTGGGCTTTCGCGGGTCAGGGCGCGACATAAGTAGCCATTAGTTAAAACCTAACCCCCGTTCTCTCTCTCATTAGGGCATTACTTCACCCGATAGAGAGAGAAAGAGAGAGGGAGACGGCGCCGATAGGAAGCGGCGGCGGACGGCTGAGGAGAGAGGGAGGCGGCGTTCACGGCGACGGCGGCTGGTGGGGAGCTTGGCGATGGCGATGGCGACCGCGGCTGGAGAGGAGCTAGCCAACGGCGACTCCGACCACGGACGGAGGAGAGAGGCTGGCGTACCGGCGGTGATCGTGGCCGGGGAAGAGGAAGAACCGCGGATCTAGAGGTAGGGTTTCTAGCCTAAACTTGGTTTAGACTCTACTAGCATAGATTAGGCCATAGGATTGCATCGGGATTGGATGTTTGTGTGCGTGAGATGTTTGGATCTCTTCCCTGTTTCCATGCTCTGTTTTTCCGGCAATACCTTTGATGCTGTTAGCTTGGGTTTGTTGCTTCTGCTCTGTTTTTCGTGGTTTGTTGGTGTTTGATGCTCTATGGTCTTGGCTCTTGTGATATTCTCCTCGTTCTTCACATCCGTAGCTCAGGTTTAGTGATTGTCGCGGTGTTTTATTCCCTTCTCTGATGCTATGCTTCGATTTTCTGATTTTTGCTGCATTTGCTTTGTTTTTCCTCGCTGCCATGTACTTCGATGCTATGCCTCTGTTTTGTTCCTTACTGCCGTGGATTCCTATGCTATGCCTTGCTCTGCCCTTCCCTTGCTGTCATGGATTACTCGGGGTTTGTGATTGGCCGGTTGCTTGAAGTGTCTGGGTTTCCTTGTTTTCTAGTGTTCTCTGATTCTTGCCGTCACTGGTCATTGTTGGGTGTTCGTGGGATTTTTCCCATGCTCTGTCTAACAGTCGATCGGTTGGGAAGCCGAAGATCGACAGCTGGGCTGGTGTCGAGGCGTTGGGTCTGAATCGTGGGATTCCGTGGTCCTGTCCTCCTTGACACTTCCTTTCGTTGGGATTTCACCTCCTTGTTCTCGTATGATTTGATCGATATGTGTTTGTACTTATGTCGATGGGAATGGGGAGCTTTGTGTTGGATATGAATGCACGGGCTTCTTCGAGTTATGTGTGCAAGGTGTTTGTTGGTTTGCCTCTTTAATGCAGCGGTTTGACTGAGTAGTTATTTCCATCGATTTTGGATCGAGCTCTTAGTTTTTCCTTTGGTTAAATCGGACCTATGTTAACTAAGATGATAGTGGTGGAGTTTAAGCTTCGTTTGGAGAGCTGCGTGCTATTTCTGCAACCTTTGGAGTCTTCTTAATTTGATCGATTGAGTTGTCGTATTAGAGGGATCCTCGGCTTCCTTTCCCTCTAATGCTTGATCGTTCCAGGCTCTGGACTTCCGATCGATTGGGCCAGGCGCTGACCGATCGGGAGCCAGGCAGAGGACTACATTGCAACAAATTGTGAGATTCCCTTTATTTCTGTCGAATTGATCTTGTATAATTGTTTGACTTAGATGTAGCCCACTAATTTCGTTCTATGCCGAGTTTTGTTATTGACCCTGTATGTACGGTTAATGGATAATCATTAGTGCCAACTGTTCCTCCCTTTACTCAATGGTCGTAAACTCCTGTTAATTATCCAATGGTGTATTCCTCTATCATGTATAAGCCTAGGGCCGGCGGTGTGCCCGTTTATACTTTCTTTGTGGGAATGTTTATATTTCGCGGGCCAGTGGTGCCCTGTGAATTGGTTAGCTGGGGGTGTACCCCATTGTACAATTTCGGACTGACGGCGGTGCATGTCGTCGTAATGCCGAAATTTGGATTGAAACGTGATATTACTGAAATAGCTTAGCTCTCTTTTACGTCTTATATGCTAAATTGGACATGCTTGATGAGATGTCATGTAGAGACACCTAGGCCTAGTTGATTGTGTAGGCTCATGCATGTTGTAATGCATTAGAAGCATTAAGGCTAGGTGGTAGGCGATGGTTTCAATTGCCGATCCGGGGTTCTCGGGTAGCCCGGATCTAGCCCTAGGACCGGGGTTTGGGTAGTTGAGGATTAGGACATGATTGTCATTAATGATTATTTTTGATATCATTTGAGGTTTTTGCTATAGTCGACTATGGATTATATATTTATAATTGAGGTGTAGAGGTCGTGTCGGTCTTCAAGGCCAAGTGCTAAGGATGGTTGTCGATGCATTCCCTGACATGTGTGTCCCCACGAGAGATGGTATGACTGGGTAGGGTGGTACCTGGACAGGAGCCCACAATCTTTGTTTCCTCTCGTTTGTTCTTGGGTAAGGGTGATCCCGCATGGTACCGTTCCCCTGTTGGTGCTTAGGGTGATCTTGGTAACATGTTCAAGAGAGAGGTTCATGACGGGAGCCCTTGGGATATCGATAGGGTTATGGGGCTCTTGGCATTCCTTAGACTTAGGCGGAGAACGACACAGTTGCAGTTTTCCCTTCCTTTCTGTGCGACGTAGAGTAGAATCCTACTGGGCATTGTTGCTCACCCTACCTGGGCTGCATCGGCGATGCAGGTCGATGCAGTTCTTTCTTTCAGGTGTCCCTTTAGAAGATGGCGCGGTATTTCGAGGTGATCGAGGACTTGGAGTTTCGATGAGTTCTTCTACAGATAATTTATTGTTTTAATCAACGATGTACAAATTGATGTATTAATTGATGTATACAAGGAGATAATTGTATGTTTATTAATTCAGTTGTAATTGACAAGTATTGTAATATTCTTTGATATAAATGTTGAGGAATGTGAGAATGTTGAAATTGTAAAATTATAAAACGGACAGGTTTCTTGTGTTGTAATTATAAAGGGGATTTTGTCAAAATTTTTATGAACTTGAGGAATTAAATTGTTTAAATTCATAACAGTTATATCTTGGTGCGTCAATTGATAATGTAAACAGGTTTAGGTGGTTCACGTCTCGATCTGGATGGGTTTTCTGGGTCAGGGCATGACACGCCGTGCCGCCCCAACCAGCGCCGCCCG
>OY986968.1:24076539-24124590 GCA_963920575.1 Narthecium ossifragum
CCACAGTTCCATATGGATTTTCTTCAATTTTGCATGAAAATTGAAGAAAAAAAGAATTTTTGTAATTACTTCCCACAAATTGGAAAGTTATTTCCATGAAATTTTTCAGAAATTTGTAGTTACTTCCAGTAATTGTAAATGATAGGATAAGGATATGAAAATTGGAAAGTAACTTCTCAGAAAATTTTTGTACCAATTTTTATAGTAATTATTTGTAGTTACTTTCTAGAAAATTGTAAAGTAACTACCAATAATCTGGGAAGTAACCACCAATATTTGTAGTTACTTCCTAGAAATTGTAAAGTAACTATCAATATTTGATAGGCAAAAGGTAGGAAAATTGGAAATAACTAGCAATCTATGTAATTATTTCTCAAAAATTGTAATAGAAAAATACTTCAAACTATTTATAAAATGCCTATTTATTAAATATTGGAATTACTTTACAATATTTTTGGAAATAACTACCAATATTTGTAGTTACTTCTCATAATTGTAGTTACTTTTCCATAATTTGTAGTTACTATCCTAGAAAAAAGGTAGGAAAACTGGGAAGTAACTACCAATATTTGTAGTTACTTCCCATAATTGTAGTTACTTTTCCATAATTTGTAGTTACTATCCCAGAAAAAAGGTAGAAAAACTGGGATGTAACTACCAATATTGTATTTACTTTTCCAGAAAAAGGTAGGAAAACTGGGAAGTAACTACCAATATTTGTAGTTACTTCCCATAATTGTAGTTACTTTTCCATAATTTGTAGTTACTTTTTCATAAAAAAGGTAGGAAAACTGGGAAGTAACTACCAATATTTGTAGCTACTTCCCATAATTGTAGTTACTATTAATGCCCCCATTAATACATGCATTCAGTCATAAGTGGATGCATGCATGCCTTTCCTGTATTGGGAATAGGTGTATATATTCCCAACCACTCCAATTAATGCCAACCATCTAATTCAAAAACTATCCATCCATCTCTCATTTAATAAAATACATAAAAGGTATTTTAGAGACAAAAAAAGTACAGCTGTCCAAAAAGGGACTAAATGGCTTAAAATCTTTCAATGAGACTAAATAGCAAACACCTTCTCCCAAAAAAACTAAACGGTAATTTTCCCATTCTTTTTCTGTCTCTTAACTAGTTTGTCTGCAAAAGATCAAGGCTTCTCCTAAGTTGCTAAGTGTGCTCTTGAGAATGGGTTCGTCGTGTAGGAAGATTTTGACGGGATTGTGCTACTAGTTTTTGGAGTCTCAGATCAAGTTCTAGTGTAGGATTATCATATATGTTTCAAAACTAGTGGTGGCGAGTTTGGAAGGCGTTGTTTGGGTACTATCATTTCCTCATACTATCATGATACTAATGAATATGATCTGTTTAGATCGCATCTAATGGTTGAAATCATTAGTTTCAGAATCTCAATCAATATTTTATTAATGATATTAACCGTTGGATTTAGATTTCATTCATCAGTATGATCGTAGCATGGAAGAAATGATAGTACCCAAACCTGCGGGCCGAGGGTGAAGTATTTCCTATGGAGGTTTGCACATATATATGAAGATTTCGACCTTGTCTGCTCTGTGGTCCTTAAATCCTTAATTATGCCTGAGGAGCGATAAGGAATGCCCTCGGTGCCGCTGTGAGGATGATGAGACGCTACATAATATATTTTTTGGCTGTTCTTTAATTCGCACGTCACACATGGGACCTGCTGTTGCAAGGGAGAGGTGTTGATCTCGGTGCTTGGAATTATGAGACATGTTTTCGATGGCTGGGACGTAGCTCAAAGGATATGTAGAGGTGAGGCGTATAAACTAAGATCTTTAATTGCTTATGGTTTATGGTGTTTGTGGAAGTCCAGATGCCTTTTAATTAGTTTATGAAGGGGAGAAGGACCTGCTTAAGATATTGTCAAACGGATGAGGTGGTTAGTTTTTTTTTTTTTTTTTATGAGATGAGCCCATAGGCTAATTAATTACAAAGCAAAATTACAAGATTCAGCTACCAAATGACTCCTCGCAGATCCAGGTCAACACAACCCGGCTTCTACGACACGCTCGAGCTATACTATCGGCTCTTGCGTTACAATCTCTAGAAATGTGTAAAAATAAGACAGAATCAAAAAGCAGGGTATGAAGCCAGATATTCTTAGCCATACCCTCTATGTCCGGGGGCCATCCTCTTAAGCCATTTAGAATTTGGACAACAATTAAGGCATCTGTTTCGATGATTAGTTTCTGTAGCCCAAGAATTTTTGCTCTCTTCAAGGCTTCAAGGATGGCCTCCATTTCTCCTTTGAGTACTGAATCGGTGGTTATAGGTTTGGCCCATGCCCAAGCCTCCTTACCATTGGGTAGCAATCCAACCATGCCTATAGCTGCGTCTCCTGTAGAAGGATTAAAAGACAAGTCTGTTTGAATCACAAGAGGGACCTTGTTTGTGATACGATCATTCGGTAAGATAGAAGTCTGCTGCTTCTTGTCAAGGTGCTCCTTAACCAGTCTCCTAATTCTGCAAGTGATAGCTTCAACAGATTCACCTTTTCCCCCAAAGACTATGCTGTTTCGATCTTTCCAAATTTCCCATATGCCGCAACTTAGGAAGGATTTGATTTGTTTAGAACCATGGTGGAAGAGCTAATTGAATAAATTATCTGAATTCCACAGCGGTAGTTGAAAGTTTTCCTTGGCTGCAATCCTGGAGAAGACCTCAAAGATGAATTGGCAACCAAATACTGCATGTTCTATAGTTTCTAATTCTCCATGACATCTGGGGCAGCTTCTATCAGATGCGAGGTGAAGTTTCCACAGGGTGTCCCTCACAGGTAGCTTGCCATGAGCCATACGCCATAAAAAATGGCGTACTCTCGGCCCTGCTGGTGCTCTCCAAACATTGGTCCATATGTTTTCATTTTCGAATTTGATTTGGGGGATGGAGTCTTGAGTTAGAGTCGCATAGACAGATGCAGAGCTAACCTTGCCTGAAGAGCTGAATGGCCACCGACAAGTGTCTTCATCACCGCATCTTAGCTTCATAACTTGACTGATGAGCAGGGGATGGAAGGAATCATGTAAGGCTTGCAAGTTCCAGTTACCATTTATCATCAAATCACTTACTTGAAGAGTATCAAGTCCAATGTAGATATTGAACATTGTGGGCCATCTAGACAGTGGGAGATCGGAAATCCAGGCATCATGAATCACGCTAAGCTTGCTTCTTGTACCCGGCATCCAAACAAGTTTTCTTCTGAGGATATCGGCAGCCACTCGAATGTGTCTCCAATGGGTTGAGGCAGCTTTTGTATCTCGACATGAGGGGAGGACTTCATGCCATTGATATTTGGCCTTGGCAAGTTCTTTCCATATGTTGGGTCTCGGTTCCAAGAAAGAAGCAACTCTTTTGGCCTTAAGTGCAGTTTGCCAAGTATTAAGATCCTTGACTCCTAGACCTCCAGCTTCCTTTGGAGTGCATACCTCTTTCCAAGCCAAGTTACTGATGGCCGACTTGCGTCCCCTCCACAGAAAGTCTCGGCATACTCGATCAATCTTCTCTATGACCCCTAATGGAACATGTGTGGTGGCCATAACATAGGTAGGAATAGCTTGAAGCACGGAGTTGAGTAAGATCAATCTCCCTGGGTCGGATATATGCCTTCCTTGCCAGGATAAAATGCGGGCGATCAACTTGTCAAGAAGCGGGGAACAATCTGCAGCTGTGGTCCTGCCGGCGCACAAAGATGCACCTAAGTATGTCCAGGTCTCGTTGGCCTCCACAAGACCAAGTATGTAACATATAGTTAGCTTTCTCCCAACAGGGACAGATGGAGAGAATTGAATGCTAGATTTGTGGATATTCATTTCTAAGCCGGAAAGCAATTTAAATCTGAGGAGGGATTCCTTCAACTGCCTTGCCTCTAAGCAAGTGGCTGTAGAGAAGATTAGGCAGTCATCGGCGTAGAGGAGATGTGACAAGGAGAAATTGGATCCTCTGAAGCTTAGCCCTTTGAGCCCTGATGTTGGATTCTTCAATATCTGCTAGAGCACCTCTTGCACCACCAAGAAGAGGAAAGAAGATAGGGGATCACCTTGTCTCAGTCCGCAACGAGAGGAAAATCTACCATGCAGCTTGCCATTGACGATGACTGTGAACCTAGGCTTCACAACACATACCATGACCCATTCAATCCACCTCGGCGGGAAATTCATTGCAGCTAGCACCTTCTCAAGGAAACTCCAATTAACTCGGTCGTAAGCAGCCCGCAGGTCAATCTTCATCACCATAAGACTATTGGATTTAGGAGCAATCTTCATGGAGTGGATCACCTCTTTAGCAGCGTCGATACTGTCGTGGATACATCTGCCGGTGAGGAAGGCCGATTGCTCCATGCTGATGAGGTAGTCGAGTACAAGTTTCATCCGGCCAGCCAGAATAGTGGTGATCACTTTATAGCCTACATTACATAAGCTAATCGGTCTGAAGTCTTTCACCTCTTGAGGAAACTTGCATTTAGGCACCAAGGAAACCAGAGTTTCATTCCAGCTAGGGGGGAGTCTGGCAGTTCTGAAGAAGGTTATGATGATGTCAACAAAGTCCTTGCCAACGATATCCCAATGAGTGAGATAGAACTCCATTGGGATACCATCGGGGCCAGGGACTTTATTCCTTCCCATGCTGTGAAGAGCTTCTTTGATCTCAGATTCAGTAACTTCGCTGATCAAAAGGCTGTGTAGGTTTTCATTAACTGTGGGTAGCTGAGGCAAGTCTGGGGTGAAGCCTCCAGTGTCTTCAGTCCAAAGCTTAGAGTAGTAACTAACAAAGGTTCTTCCAATTTCAGCTTGGTCTCTGGTTATCTCACCATTCCGGTCTATAATTCCTGTAACTTTGGATTTATGGCATCTAGAGGAGACAAGGTTATGGAAGAAAGATGAATTTCTATCACCTGCTTGCATCCAGATTTGACGAACTCTTTGAGATGTCTTAGCTTCTTGTTTGGAGATCATTGCTTCCCTCTGCGACTCCAATAGTTTCAACTGCAATTCGTCTTGGGCTGAAAGTAGTCCATTCTCCTCAAGCTTATAGAGGCTATCCAAGCACTCCTCCACACGTTTTCCAATTCTGAAGATGTCTTCTCTTCCTTCCTTCTTGTCCCAGTCTTTGACAGTGTCTTTGAGAGCCTTTAATTTCGAGGTAAATTTATACTGTCTCGAACCATGGTATTTATTTGAGGTCCAGATTTGATGGAGAGCCTCTTTGAATTCCTTCAACCGCATCCATGAATGTTCTAATAGATGAAGATGAGGTGGTTAGTTAGCAAAGGAGTACTTGGTAGTGCATCGGTCGGAAGGAGGTGATCGATGGCTGCTGATCGATCGGAGGTCTTGCATGGGATGGCATGCTTATAAATAAAGGCTCATGCTTCTATTGGTGGTTCCGACCAAGGTGTTGGGTTGGGAGTGGTATGTGTGGACGAAGATGAAGATATCGTGTGGACGGCGTCGAGGTTAGTGAACCATGATGATGATGATGTGGTGCTTGCTGAACTTGAGGCGATTAATTAAGCTATATAGCCTTGGAGGAAGCTGCTAGTAGCTAGAGGAGCAAGTTCTGTAATGGTTGAGGGTGACTCTAGCGTTGGCTGTTGGGTTGGTCAATGACAAGTTTCCTGGTTTTGGAAGGGTGCTATCTGGGGCGTTTCCGAAGCGTGCAGTTTGCTTTTATCCCTCGGGAGCTGGATCAGAGGGCGGATTTTGCAGCGGGACATGCCTCCGTAGTATCTTCTTTTCTAGGTGATAGTTTGACCGCTGGGGGTGACCCTGGGGTAGTGGGTGTGATTTATAATAGAATAAAGATTCTTATATATAGACATGTGGCATGTATAATGTAGTCAACTATTGATTCATTGATTTATCTTATTACCGATTGGATAGATGAAAGAATCGATATTTCGCTACCGATTGAATGTATCGGTAGTCAACTATCGATGGATTGATCTGGTCCCATAGTGAGATACCGATATTTTTATCTATCCTATTGGTAGTCCGATGGGATAGATGAAAGAATCGGTATTTGACTAATAAGTGGCATGTGTATACCACTTGTCTATGTACATAAATCAGCGTTTTTTTATAATATGTAATCATTGGCCTTCGGGCTCATCTTTTTTTTTTTTTTTTTTTAGCTCAACTTGAAATCAGACCACGGAAACTACTTTTCTACCGTTGAGTCAATTGTAGGCAAGGACGGAGCCAGGAAATTTTTCTGCCCTGGGCTTACTAAAGCTAAAGGGGAAAAAAAATCACCAATTTATTTACTTAATTTGGTAATTGTAATTACACAAATGCATGTAGGAGGTCTAGAAAGTATACCAAAAAGAAATGAATACTATTTCTTTCTAGAACATGTGATACTCAAGACATTTAATTGAATATGATAGGGCTCCTATGGGCTGAGCTTGAACTTAACCTGGGCTGAGGTTCAATTCAAGCTGGACTGGCCCTAAATATTACTTGGTATATACCTAATAATGGCTAAAACTTTAATTAGGCTACCTGGGCTGGAGCCCACCTTAGCCTTTAAGGTGGCTCCGCCCATGATTGTAGGCCTTTTTTTTTTTGCTTAATTGAGCCCAAAGGCTACTTACACCACTTCACTATCCCACATTGCGTTCGGGCATTATGCCGTCCTCACACACCAAAATTCTCCCAGCATACAAACACAATGCCTCTCTTGAGAGCTTATCAGCTCTTTCATTACAAGTTCTTGGTACAAATGCAAAATTAACTCCATGGAAATTGGTTGCTAAAGCCCACAAGCCTCTAAGTATCTCCATCAAATGCCTAGGCCATACCTCCTTCCCGTTCAAGTAGTTCACAGGTCCCAAAGCATCAGATTCAATAAGGACATTGCTCTCCCCTCTAATCCATATATGCTTCGTTAAGTGCCAATTTAATAGCATAGAGTTTCGCCTTCTCAACCGACTGTGTTGTAGAGCATGCGTTCATATTCCAATTTAATAGCATAGAGTCAATTGTAGGCCTAATAGAATAGAATCCAACACGTACAAAAAAGGCTAATTTTTTTTAACAAGTCGATTTGGGTCCAATCATGTGATTCTATCATGGTCTAATTAGCCTGGCAGCACATGGCCCAACCAATAACAAACCTAATTAAGCTTGCCCTTCGATATTCTCCACCCCCCACCTTCCTCCGGACTCACCCCATCGTCGACAATAATGCATGATCGTGATTGAAACTTCGGGCGTGGGGATAACGCAAACCCAAAATAAATCGACCGTTAGATCTCGGGCTTTTAAGACACAAGATTCGAGCCCCGTCGTTGGTGGGGCCCAGAGGCCGTGGAAAGGGAGCCCACACATTCGAAAAAGTCTAGATGGATCTCAGCTCGGCCGACAAAAAGCCCGTGGTAGAGCGCCGCTGAAATAGATACCATGAGCTTTTATAGAGAAACTTTGCAGATATATCCCTCCAATATTATGATATCTCAAGAAATGGCCTTCTACATGTGATGCAAATAATTACCGAAACATCTGAGATAATAAATCTATCACATTAGTATATTACTACTAATAGATATGTCCCATTTCCAGCAATCCATGACCTAATTATGTGAATTATTCCTATTTAACTCTTGATTTGCAGGGATCTATCCAAAATGTACGTCACGGTGATGTAGTTGCAATTATTGCAACTAGAGGGGGATATTTGAGAAGGAAAAAACAAAAGAAAAAAGAGCTCCCCGACCAGATAAATGGGAAGGAAATTCTAAAAATTCCAGCTGTGGCCATAAAGAGAGAGGTCCTCTTTTTTCTCTCTTTCTTTTCCTCTTCTTCTTCTACTCCTCTTCCTGCGGGCATTAGAGACCATAGAGAGAAGAGAGAGAGAGAGGATGCCGGGGTGTCAGAATGGAGGGAGGTCGATGTCGGCCAAGGCGACAACCATCCACGGCTGTGCGCAATTCGGTGACCTCGTCGGACTCCAGAAGAGGCTCCAGGAGAACCCTTCTCTCCTGAACGCCAGGAACGACATCGTAAGTCTCGCGAGATTTCTCAGCGTTGTCCACCCTTTGTAAAGAACTCTTCTTTCTTGGTTTTTCGACGCCAATGTTGGTTTTTCTTTGGTTGTTGCTGATGATCTTGGTGGGTTTTCTCCATTTACGAAGAATTGGGTAATTTTGGTTCTTCGTGTTCGTATGGATTTCTACGGATTAGAGCCGTTTTCTTGCTTAGATTTTTAACTCGATATATTTCAACCAGCTCTGTTGCTTTCTTGATGGAATTATGAGTTTATATCAAGGGGGTATCTCTGGTTCTTTTCGGACCTGGAGATCTCTATTGAGTAATTTTTATTTGTGTTTGCTTTTAAATTTGGTTTCTTTTTTCCATTTCTTAGGCTTTTAGTTGATCTCTCTATTTGGGTGTCTCTTGATTTCATCTAACATTTCCAGTTTTTTTGAGCTGTGTTTGATACATGTCTCTGTCATTGCCGTGTCCATCCAAATTTGCCATGTCCTGTTTTTTATATTCTGCAAACGTGTATGCGTTAGCGATTGTAATACTTCCGAATGAAGACGATCTTGGATGGCTGTGATTTTGCTAGTGCTTGGATCAATAAGGTTTCTGAATAGGTTCATCTGCGCTCATTGTTATATATGACTTGCTATGAATACAGCGCATTTTTAAAGCCTCTCATTACATGGTTACTCAATTTGGAAAAATTCAATGTGTTCTGATTCGTAGTTGTGGTTTGATGAGATTTTTCCGACACTGTTTCTTGTGCTACGTGTTGGATGGCATAGATCTGATAGACAAACATTTGTACACTGTTTCTTGTGCTACGTGTTGGAGGGCATAGATCTGATAGACAAACATTTGTTTGTGCTTCGCCGCAGATGTTGCAAACTCCACTTCATCTGGCAGCAGGGTATGATAATATTGGAATCGTCAAGGTGCTGCTTGAGTGGAAGGGTCCAGAGAAGGTTGAGTTGGAGGCAAGGAATATGGTAGGTCAGAAACATTGCCACATGGCTTCTATGCTTCTCTTAGTTCTATATTGACAAAGAAGGACATCTTGTGATTATATTTTAGTTCATTAGCCTTATTTTAATTGGCACCAATCCCTCAATACTGGTCTGCATCACATGCAGTATGGTGAGACGCCTTTGCACATGGCATCAAAAAATGGTTGCAGCAAATCTTCCAAAGTGCTCCTTGATTCTGGTGCTTCTCTAGAGGCCAGAGCCAATGTAGGTTTTATTCTTTTTACATGCAAATTGTTTGATAGTATGAGATGTCATTGTCTCATAGCTTTTGGATTTTGGTATAGTGCACAGTGCTGGTGTTGA
This sequence comes from Narthecium ossifragum, assembly GCA_963920575.1. Taxonomy (NCBI): domain Eukaryota; kingdom Viridiplantae; phylum Streptophyta; class Magnoliopsida; order Dioscoreales; family Nartheciaceae; genus Narthecium; species Narthecium ossifragum. The sequence goes on from OY986968.1 coordinate 24,085,904, forward strand.
GATATTCTGAGTCGGTGAACTTACAATTTTGTATGTGATGTAGAATGGAATGACCCCACTGCACCTGGCTGTGTGGAATGCACAGCTTGAAGAAGACTGCTCTACTGTGAGAACATTGCTAGAGCACAATGCTGACTGTAGTATCAAAGACGATGTATGTTTTAGTAGCAAAGGATGTTTGCATAACTTTTAATTGTTGAAATAAATCAGTCAGAGCTCTGTACAAAGATTACTTTTCCTTGTTTTGTAGGAGGGCAAGACCCCACTAAATCATCTTGAACAAGGCGGTAAAAGCGGGAAGTTGCGGGATCTGTTAAATCAACACATTGAATTGCAAAGGAAACGGAAAGCTACTGAAACTTGTGGCGAGGCAAAATCAAAAATGGCAGAATTTGAAGTGGCTTTATCTAACATTGTGGGATTGCATGAATTAAAAATGCAATTGTGCAGATGGGCCAGGGGATTGTTTTTTGATGAGAAGCGAAGGGCCTTGGGTTTGAGGATCAATGCAAGAAAGGCTCCGCATATGGCTTTTCTTGGCAACCCTGGAACCGGTACTTTGTTGCATTTATCAGATAAACATGTAATTTGTTTTTTTTTCTATAAGTTGCATCTGTTATGTATGGCATTTCATTAGAAACAGTAGTTCGAACATAGCTCTCACTGAAGTTGATTTAACTCTTTACCCTCATGCTTAGGTTTTGTTGTCCAATAACCCTCTTGCTAGTGCAAACTCTGTTTTTTCTATTTGTCTGACAAGTGGGAAGGTCAAAATTAATGACATAAGATGCATTTGGACTGCCATTTGTTGGTAGATTTAATCAGAATGTGATATTGACATTTGAGAAAGAAAAGGGATGAGTAATTCATGGAAGTCATTTCTGTAGTGCCTTGGCAAATAAAGGTCCTTTTCCTACTAAACCTTCAGCAGAACAATTAGTGGTGGTATATTTTATTCATCCATGGATGACACTCATTTAATCTCTGATATTGATTTCTTATACATCTAAGTTTATGGTGCAACCCTCTGATCTTGTTCGGATCATAGCAGAAAGAATAGGTAACCTTCTTAATGGAAAGGAAGACTAATTTCACTATCTCCTTGTTGAGCTAAATACCACAACACTTCAGCTAGATTTGCTGTTTGAATTGTGCTGTAGTTCATTTGCTAATCTCCATCTTCTTTTTGGTCATCAATGAACTAATATTAGAATGTGGTACATATCAATAGGTAAAACAATGGTAGCTCGAGTCCTTGGCAAACTTCTCCATATGGTGGGAATTCTACCTACTGACAAGGTGACGGAAGTGCAACGGACTGACCTTGTTGGAGAATTTGTTGGGCATACTGGGCCAAAGACAAGACGAAAGGCAAGTAAATTTTGCTCCAGTAATAGGGGTTTGAAAACTGCCTAAATTTATTGATCTAGAAGAGTTTTCTATTTTTAAATCTTCTTCAAAGGACCTTGTTGTACTTATCAGGGATCTTCTCAAAATTTACTTATTTGTCCTAATCTCTAGCAAACTCTTAGGCATCGCGAAGCTTCATATATGTTTTTCTCGAGTCTATTGGACACCTTTGTCGATTTCTCGTCTTTTCCATTGGCACTAGTACAGTGTGGCGAAGAGAAATAGTCAAGAGGAGTGGTTGATCAAAACATGCTAATGTAATTCTAAACTCCTTTGCAGATCAAAGAGGCAGAAGGAGGTATTCTTTTCGTGGATGAAGCCTACAGGTTGATACCAATGCAAAAATCAGATGACAAGGACTATGGCATCGAGGCATTAGAAGAGATTATGTCGGTGATGGACAGTGGTAAGGTCGTTGTCATATTCGCTGGTTACAGTGAACCAATGAAGCGTTTGATAGCATCCAATGAAGGTTTCTGTAGGAGAGTAACAAAGTTTTTCCACTTCGGCAACTTCACTACAGTAGAACTTGCAGAAATTTTGCATTTAAAGATGAATGATCAAGAGGAAAGTAGTTTTTTGTATGGGTTCAAGCTGCATCCATCTTGTACTGTGGAGGCTGTAGCAGACTTGATTGGCAAAGAGACCTCGGAACAACAGAGGAGGCTGTTGAATGGTGGTCTGATCGATCCATTGCTTGCCAGCGCGCGAGAGAATGTGGATCTCCGTCTTGATTTTGAATGCGCCGATGCAGATAGTCTGATTACAATCACCATGGAAGATTTGGAAGTTGGCCTTAGGTTGCTTCCCAGTGAGAGGGTTACCCAGTAGTCTAGCAGGTTTGTTCTCAGTAGTCTTCAGAGATCTGGTTTGAAGAAAATCAGTACCTGCACTGAGAAGTTTTAATATACCCACATTCCTTTTGAACTATTCTATTCTATTCTATTCATTGCAGGAATAAGAACCTTTTTTCTATTACCTAGATGAATAGCAATTTTTTGATAATCTTGTGTTCCAATTACCAAATACCAAATAGTCAGAAATTCTTATATACATGTACTTCTTATGTTGATTCTCTCCTTAATGTAGATATACTTGGTGCTTACATGGATTTTCTTCTTCTTTTTTTCTGTTAAAATTAATTCCTGTATGGAGGTTGGTGGTCGGAAATGGATGTGAAAATTACCGAGCAGTTGGAGCTGTATCAATTTCAGACGAATTTCCAGACCATGTCTCTCACGGACATCAATAATATATTTTAATGCAGATGTATGCAACTGATAAGTAAATGGATTTGGGGGAGTTCCTTGCAATGACTCTGGTTAGTCCGGTTCTCTTTTTCACTCATATTATCCTTCGTTTGCAATCATGTTTCCCAGTGTTGGTATCCTTAAACATGCCAAAGATGATGAAAAATGTTGAGATTAATTTTAACAATCGGATCAATTTAATGTGACAGTACATTATGTTTTTGTTTTCGTCTTACGGTCGTCAGTAGTCTTGTTTTGCAAAAAGAAATAAAATGACTCGATTTCGAAAATTACAACAATGTAATTGATGCGGTAAAAATCACAGATAAAATAAATTTGATATGCAAATTTCTCTTTCTATAATGGTATGGAGCAAGCCATCGGGCTAAGCCTGTTCCAAGAGACAAACGCTAAGCCCGAGGTGACCAAGTCTCCTTGCCTCGTGGGCCGGCCGGAGTCTGTGGCTCATTATCCACGGGCCGGGTTGTGCACGGCCCAAACACTTATCAAGTCTGTACCTGTCTAGCCCTGATGCTGCTCGTGCTCGAAATACTTTGAATAGGTGGACCCAAATCAACCCGAGGACCAGACCTATGCCTGAGCTTACTTTTTTTTTTTTTTTTGATGAGTTGAATGCCTGAGCTTACTTGAATCTACAAAAGAATGAACGAAAATAGGGATAAAAACTTTTCAGGAATAAATATATTTGTTGCCTAGGCTGAAGTATTAATAAATAAATAAATAAATAAATATGAAGAATATATGCTGCCTAGATTGATTTTTGTCACAGTTAAGCTTGTAATTAAATAGCTGTCAGGAATAGATATGAGAAGAACAAGTTCTTCATTTATCTATAAGCAAGATATATTGCCATATTAATTCAAACCAAACTCAGGACAAAAGATTAATGCTGCTTTTTTTGATTGGATAATGCTTCTGGCTAGCCAAATTATAGCACTGCTTTTGCCAGGACAATACATTTGAGGAACTGTTGCAGATAAATGGAAACAAGTATCAGAGATCTCACTTCATTAGCATTTAAAATGAGGTTACAGCAGGCTTCCATTAATAGTACAGTACTTCTTTGGTGCTCATTTCCCATTGATGATGATTATCCCTGTAAACATATACAAATAAATGCAGATAGTAACTTTTTCAAAAGTTACAGAAGGTAGCAAGAAGCTGAAGATGATTACTTCTTACAAGTTAGAGGTGTTAACTATGAAAGGGTACAGGTTATATATCTTGGTCTTCTTCTGAATGAGCTATGCGATACTTCCGCTGTATCTTGGCTCGAGTCTTACAAGACTGCGTGTAGCATTCTCGAGGTCTTGCCTGAAGATTGAACATATCTATGCCTACTGCCCAGCTGCTAGATCTTTCTATTTCTGAATGTAGCACGTCTCGTGTCCACCATCATAGCTTCATTTTGGTTAGCAGAGGATGCAGACAAGGAGCTGTTGCTTGATGTCAGTGTTCTCTGCAAGATGCATCTTGAAAAAATAGCAAATGTTCTGGTTTTAAAGTTGAAACTTGATTAGCTCCGGACTTTAGCCTGTAGGTTGAGGTTGGATACAGGTGCTAACTATGCCTTTGAGTAGAAATGAGAAACACCCTGAGAAGATTAGAGAATATCAAGAATTTCAGACTCTGTTTCTGTGCGGGCAAGCCTGGAAGTTGAAGCTTTCTTCCTTAAAAAGAATCTGGCATTTGAAGATGAACTGAAACAACTAAATTTGGTGCGTTGATCTCATCCAAAGGAACAACCAACCCCCCTATCAGGCATTTGGCAGAGAGCAAAACTGCTGAACAAGCCTCCGCTATGAATCTGTGATACAACTTGCCTGGTGATGTCGAATCCTTTTTCTCTGTGACATATATCACTTATCAAGTACTTCACAGAACTGGTAACCAAGTTCAGATAACTAAATATGAGAAGATAAGGCACAAAATACCTAAAGGTAGAGCTTCAAGCTATTTGGTAACACAAAGTTTTCATGAATGAAATGGGACTGATAGATTTCCTTCCATAGGACCAAATACATGGATGCTAACTGTGAATGTTGTGTATCTATAGCAAAGCATCAGCTCATAAAAGTGTAAAATCTGGTTCACCCCTTACTTCAATCTACTATTTAATTCATTAAATTTCTCTTCAGTCTGTCTCGTGTAAAGATAATCAGGAAATGAGAATAAAAAATGGCATAAGGCTACGTGGCAAGGATTGCCTCAACTAGATTACAGTAACCAATAGCAAACTCTTGATCAATAAAGAATTACTTTAGGTATCAATGGCTTGAGAATTACCCCCAAAAAAAAGTCGACAAAGAACATTTAAGAAACATAGAATGTATTTTCAACTTTTGTTGCTATTCAAGTAGCATAGTTGGGCATCTAGAATGGAGGTGTGTGCAATGGGTAATTAAGTAGTTCATAGAAAATTTTCTCTGTGGATGAGATTGGTTAGTCTAATTATCTCATTCACTTGCTAAAATCATATGATAAGAAGTACACTCTCTCTCTCTCTCACACACACTCTTTTTCCCCTTTTGACCCAATACCAAAGAAGTATCTTACCAGATTTCTTACTGAACTGACTGCAGGTTCCTCATCAATTTTGCCAATTGCTTCAAGTATAGATGAATATGTAATGAGGTCGTATTCAAATCCCTTTGAATTCATCTCTTTCATAAGCTTAGCTGCTTCCTCAAACATTCCAGCACGACTAAGAGCACCAAGTACGGTATTGTATGAGACAGCATCTGGCTTAATCTCAGATTGCGTCATGTTTGAAAGCATCTCCATTGCTCGGTTGGGGCCACCAACCTTAGCTAGGCCATATAAAATGATGTTGTAAGAGTTTGTATCTGGAACACAGCCCTCCTCTTGCATTGTTCGAAGCAAGGTATAAGCTTCATCCATCATGCCAGCTCTCACCATTCCAGACATTACAGCGTTGTAAGCATAGACATCTGGTATGCAACCAAGTCTCTTCATTTCCTCGAAAAGGTCTATAGCGTCATTAAGACGCCCACTTTTACCAAAATGTTTGATCATGACAGCATATACTCGAGAACTGGAAGAACCACAGTTCTCTTTCAATTCCTGAAATAACTCACTGGCAACATCATAACGTTTTGCTTTTCCAAGAGCGTCAATAAGGCTACAATAGGCAGATGGGCAAGGAGGAAAACCCTTTTCATCCATCTCCTCGAGAAGCATCAATGCTTTCTCTATTTTATTAGTCTTGCAAAATCCATCAATCAGAATGGAGTAAGTGAAGTCACTGGGAACAATTCCTCTTTGCTTCATCTTCTCATACCATGAAGAAGCCTCAGATGCGCGTGATTTTGATTCAAAAAGTGCTTTAATAACAGTATTATATGTAACCACATTCGGCACGCATTTAGAAGAATCCATCTGCTCGAACAGCTTAAGAACATCATCCAAACACCCAGCCTTACTTAAGATATTCATGAGATTGTTCATAAGCACTGTGTCTGCTTCACAACCCTCTCTTTGCATTTCAAGAAAGATATGATAAGCATCTTCAACCCTTCCAGCTTTACCAAGACCCTTTATCAACTCTGTGTAAGTGAAGACATTCGGGGCACAGCATTTATCCCTCATCTCACGGAACAAACTCAGAGCCTTATCAACCCTTCCTGATTGAAAAAACAAGCCCATCAAAGTGGTATATATCTTTGCATTAGGTTGCAACCTATTCTCCTTCATCTCCTCAAACAACCTAACGGCTGGCTCTTCCCGGCCTAGTTTGCAGAATGTCGTGATAAGCGCATTGTAGGTAACGGTATCTGGAAAACAGTTACCATCGTTGCACATCTCAGTGTAAAGCTCGTGCACCTTCTCGTGATGGCCCTCCTGCATCAGCATGATAATCATGCTGTTATAAGTTTGCGCAGTGGGTTTGCACCTGCGACCCTTTATTTGATAAAAGATTGAGCATGCCTTATTCACCATCTTTGCCTTCCCAAGAATCCTAATAATGTCAGTTAATTCTAAGGGGGTGATGATACAAGTGCTTCTAACCATGTCTTGAATGGTCTTCCACATCTCTCCCACCATTGCAGCTTCATCCAGACAATGTATCAAGGCCATGTAAGTGGTTGCATCATGCTCAAAGTTCTTCCTTTTTCCAGCCCATCTGAAAAACTGGATCTTTGTCCAGATCTCAACATCGGTCTTCAGAACCTCCCGAACCAGCCGGTAATCGACCTTCAACATCAACACTTCGAGAGCCTTTTCTGCATCTGGGCCCCATTTAAATATTTTGAGTATTCTCAGAAACCTCTCATCCAGTACACGGCCCGAGGAAGGTTTGTTTCTTGATATTCTTTGAGCCAATGGGAGGGCCAAAGCGCCATCTTTAAGATTCGGAATTTTGAACATTTGAACGATTTCATTCTCTACACAATTGGTTATAACTTTATCACACACAAAGGATCAAAAACTGATATTTAGATAGTGTCAAACAATCTATAGAAAACCAATATAAACTCGTGAGATTATATTGCATCCTATAGGTTCAGTATGGTATAACTTCCAGCCGTTCATAATGAAAAAATCTCATGAATGAGGATTGTGCATTAAGAACTACTCCTTGGGACAATTGATGCAGTCTTTATGCTTCGCTACAATCTGAGATATTTTCAAGAAGCGTCATCTGCTCCAATTTTTCCAAAATATAGGTAACAAAAGGCTAACCATTCAAATTCTGACGCCAAGAAGAGAAAAATAACCACCTCAGTGGCCGTATTTTCACTTGACAGGAGACCAAGCAAGCAAAATCCATACAACAAAAGGGATCTTTTGACACGAGTAGGCAAGAAACCTCATATTTGGAGAAAATTCCTCGTTTAAATCACAATCCCCGTACATTTGCATGAAATAGACCAAGGGGAATATTTCCGATAACGAAGAACCATCTTTTGACATATAATGCCCGAGAAGCCTCTAAACTTGGACAAAAAACCTCATTTGAGATCACAGCAAGCGCAACTGAACACTAAAGGTGATCGATTAACAAAAACAGGTCAAGAATGTCCACGTTTATGGCATTTAAAGGAGAACATAGTAAGCCTGTCACCTGTTTGCTTTAATCTCCGGCTGAGATGAGATGAGTGCGATATGGCTCGCCTCAGGACGAGACTGCTCGCGCTCGAGGGCATCTCCAGCCTAGACGAAGTAGATGCCAATTTTAGATAGATTGGAGTGATCGGAGAAGAAGATAGGATTTTGGCTACCGTCCTATGGCTTTCGCTTGCGGCTTTACCGTATTAAAATGGCGCCCCCGTTTGATTGAGGGACGTGGAATGGACGGTCATATATATACATGGTTAAACTTCATATTTGGTGGCCATAAAATATGTGAATTATTAATTTAATACATGAGTTTTGTTATTTATAAATTTGATATATCAAATATCTTAACTTATCAATATAATATCTATTGTTAAGTTACCGTTCTCCTTAATCGACGGTATTCCGTTCACGTGATATCACGTGACGGTTTTGTTAGATTCATGCATCACAAATGCGGTTTTCCAATGAGCTTCATCTCTCGTGTGACCACCCTTTTGCTGGTAAGATCCTCTTTCACGGTGAGCCCATTCACTCCTTTCTTGGTCCACACATCAGAGCCATAGGACTAGGTGGTGTGGCCAACGCGGAAATCAAACAAATCATGCCAGTACGATACGGGGAACTTCTTGAGCGAAAGGTCGTGGCGGACATATATTAACCCCGTCCATCATTAATCCTCTCCGTCCCGAGCTCCTCGCCTTCGAAAACAACAAAATATTTGAGGGATATATATATATATATCCAAAATTGAAGCCACTAAACCCGTCACTGAGATCGAGTTTGGTGTGACGCACCCTGATGCAATCAATCATGGACAGCATGAGTAAAAGTATCATGAGAAAAGAACATCAGGTAATGGATGCATGCGAATCATTTAAATTAAAGAGAACACAGATATGGCTCCCAAAAATTATTGATACAATATGGATAAAGGCTTTAACTGCCTGACTATGCCGCCAAAAAATGCAACCTTCATCTACAATTGTTCTTGATGCGGATTCTACACAAGTTCATTTTAATGCCGTTGCTTGTAGTAAGGTACAAGTAAACAGATCTTCCCCTCCCATAAATAATAAAGAACATTGCTCGCTGTCCCATACAAGCATTCATTCATGCTCCACCCTTTAAACGAGACTAGGAATTATTGAGCCAAAGGGCAATGAATAGGCCAGCAGTACATACAAAACTAGGACACGGAAAATGTTGACACGGCTGACTGAAAGAATGCAGAAAATGCGTCGGTCATGCTTGAGTCGTCGGTCTTGATCTTGATCTGTGCTTTTGCGGATGATGAGTTGATTAGACACTCCACAAGAAAGAATGTGGACGATTCATCTAACTTCTGTGCGAAGAAGAAGAACTTGAAATTCGGTGCTTGACCACCTGAGGCGATGCACTGGATGGACTGGCCTTGCATGTGCCGAAGGAGAGCCTGAGGTGTGGTCAAGCCTGCAGCTCCTTGAGGGCTCAGAAAGCATTCCTGTATGAAGGAAAACAATTATAGCCATCTAATACACAACTAAGTGAGCTGGTGAGCTGATACAAGACTCAAAATTCATCGATCTGACCCAACTTTCGGTGTCATCTCAACCTGATAATGTGAATACTTGGTATCAGGAAACCGTATTATGTGAAGATATCAAAATACACATAGCATCTATAGCAATGCATTTTACTGGGAAATGGCAAACTCTGCTTCATGCAATTCTGCACAGTAACACTTCTTAGAGGAAGTAAGGTAAAACAAATATCTGCTTCTGATGCAGAGAGAAGGAAAAACATAGCCAAACATCAAAGTTCAAAAATCACAGAGCTCCTTGATGCTTCAAAGTAATCAAATGCAGGTTTGTGAAGGATCAGGCGAGACACCCACAGATCAAATGTTACTGGTGGCTACACTTCATCTTCCTAACTGCTGAAGTATATGGCAGCTTAGGATGACCGAACCTACTTTTATTGAAGTCAAGATGATTGAAGAAGCAATATTAAGCACTTTTTAAAAGGAAAGACAAGATAGAGAAGAAGATGGTAAACAGGGGGTTGAGTTCGCTAATATGTTCATATCACATCCAAAACTATGAAAAGCTCAAGGAATATGTTGATTGGCTTAGTTCATCACATTAATCACAAATAAGTACACAAAGGTACCTCAAAATTATTGGTTTTTTAAGAGTGTCAGCAAAGCATCACAAGTAGAGAATTTTAGATAGTGAGCTGACCTGGGATGATGACACTCCTAGTTGGCCCCATTTTCTCTGGAAAGTAGCAGGATCCATTGCCGCTTTCGCATTAAGTTTCAGGGAAGGTGGAGCAGGGGTCACAGAAGTGCCTAAACCAAGAAGGTCATCAATGGCCAATGCAGCTTGTGAAGAGTTTGTTGGCAAGCCAGGGCCTGAATACGGTGCCTCTGTCTGTGGAGTGATCAGAGCTACTGACGAGCTGTCATAACCAGGCGCGCTATATGCAGAACTATTATTTGTGGTAACTCTGCTTTCTTCCTTTTCATCAGTGCTTAACAAAAGATCATTGTCACTTGCATCATATCCTTGAGCAGGTATTACAGTATGTGCCGATTCTACTCCTATAGATAAACTCCCAATTTCTTCAGAAAACTCAAATGGTCCGCGATGCTCCTTATCAGTAAACATGTATGAGGGCTGCAAAATTTTATCAGCAGTTTCTAGTAAGTCTTGAATAGAAATTTCCTTAGAACATATTCTGGATAAGCAAGAAACAGTAAGACACACACACACAACATGCAATTCTGGAGACTACTATCCAAAAGCTTTTACAAGCCCCACACCCACAGTTTATGGAAAATAAAACAGAAAACCTTGAGAGCATAATAACAAAAATAACTATCATTATTAAGTCTAGCAAATCAACAACCTTTTATGGTTTAAAATACAGCGTTTTCTGCTTCAACCAGAACATGATCCAAAGAGGTAGTATGGCTAAATCATTAGAATTGGGTGTATGAAATTCTCTTACCTTCTCGTATACAACTGAGAGGCTGTTAAATTCATCAAATATACGATCTTTAATTTCACTGCTCTGGGTGTCAGCAAAGACTGAAACAGCTTGCTTGGGAGGGTTAACTACACATTCAGCCACTGATACATCATACTGCAGAAGTCTGTAGTAGAATAAGGCTCTATCATGAACATCCTGCAATAAATAGAGCATTTAGTAGAAGTGGCACAAGGATCTTCTATTATTCACAAGTCTGTAATTTCTGCAATCAGGTTTCATTAAAACTCACTCTCAGAGTTTAGCCACAAGAAAGTCTAATTTTCCATGTTTTTTGGAGCATCAAGCCAAGAAATATTTTCTACAAGATCACTCTTTCTAGGTTTCCCAAACAAATGTTCCATAACAGGCATTCAAACAGCTGGAAGGTCAGACTTCCTAAAGAACATATTCTCCAGCCTGGAAAATCTTAACATGGGATATAAGTACAGTTTTACCTGGTGAGAATCGGCAAGCCCAGCAGCTAGAGCAGCTCCCAAGGCTTTCCGCGTCTCCGGTGGCCTTTTGAAGAAGCATTTCATTATTGCAGTAAGTAGATGCAGGCGAACCTGCAGAAGATGAATTATGATCATTATATCAAAGTGTCCACAAGTGGGGTCAAGGACAACATACAACACCAGTACTTAAACAAATCCTGTATAAAGTATTGGGGTGGTTCAGGATTGACATGCTGAACTATGGTACATAACTCCAAGAACTTGCACAGCATTTCCGTACATGAGAATGCCAGCCAAACTAATCCTACATGGAGCTTTAACATGCCCATTTATAAATGAGCCCTTTAATGGGAACTCCGCCTACCTCAGCAGCATGCTCATCATCCCAGTTCTCGATAAGACTTTCCAGAATGTAAGGAGCATCAAGCATGTCCTGGGCGTATTCACCTAACATCCATATTAAGGCTGCTTTGGCCTTGGGTTCCTGCACATTTTTGCTGCTGATATTTCCAACAACTGCGATACAGTCCTGACTCCATTGAGGGTATTTCCGCAAAAGATCTTTCACTAGTACCTGTACAAAATCGATTGCGGTACATTGAGTGAAGTCTGAAAATCATCAGCATCTGATTGAACCACATAACTAAATATCTCGAAACATTTTCCAGAAACCCAAACAGTTTTTTAAGAAATATACTCACAAGTGTTTCAGCAGTCACATAATCCTTATCCATCTCCAAAAACTGAAGAAGCCTGTCAACAATTGCATTGACATCATATTGCTGCAGGGCTATCTTTCCAACAGCTCGAATTGACTCTCTTGCAATGGGTATGTCAACATTTGCAGCATATTCGCAAAGCTCCGTCACTAAAATGAAGACAAGAGGTGTAACAAAATTACAAAAACTTGTTACAAAAAATATAGAATGCTTGCTTTTGGTCACACATGCCATGGAAAAAGAGAAACAAGAAGATGTCAGCATCAAATATCAGTCAAGAGCTTTGAGGAGATGACCCTGAGATAATCATTTACCGATTTCATATGTATTGCTCTCATTGGCAATGGCAGTCAACATCTCAAGTTTCAGTTTTTTCACATATGATGGTTGACTGTATTGGCAATAAAAATGCTTGTAGTCTGAGGAAAAAAGCATTGGTGCTCGCATCACCAGCAAATGCAAGTGGCTCAATACTGCATAAGATTGTTCAGAGCTTCCAGTGCTGACAAGAGTAAGTAAAGGTGCTTTGATGCGTTCGTAGACCTAGCATCCACATTATTCTTTAGTTAGCACTAGAATAACAATAGCAAACTTAAGAGAACTCTACAGGCAACTTGGCTTTTGGTGAAAAAAAAAATTCCACAGATAAAAGGCTTTGGTACCTACCTGCTGATGAACATCATTCATGGACATGGTCAAATGCAAAAACACCTTGATTGTAGCTAAAACAACAGCACTATTTGCATGCTGAAGTCGATCCTCAAGGAGATTCATAATGTCAAATATCTCATTGCTATCTGAAGGTAAATATTTCGATACCAAGTCAAGTATAAGGCACTGCGCCCACTCACTGAAATCCTTGATCCTGAAATATAACACCAGAGCAGAAGACGTGATTATCAGCTCTTAGGCGGAGATAGAGCCTCCATAGATTAAAATGGAAGTTAAAAGACCTAAATAAAGATTGATGAACACTCATAGGATGTTGGGTAAGGCATCCTAAATAAAATAGTATGCCCATATCCAGTATAGCACACACCCTGCACTAGTATTCATGGCTAACAAAGAAAAATCAGTACTTGCCTCTTGAATGATGATCGTGATTCACTTAGAACAAGCATTGAATGACTGGGGCTCAAACCTGAGCATAGTTCCCCTCAGTTGACTCAAATTATAAGGAAAGAGAAAACAGAATAAACTTAACACTCCAATCAGGAAGACTTCTCAAACTTTTCAATGATGTACCCAATTGACCACTAATGAAGAAACATAATACTTGCTATTACAGCCACAACAACTTTTATTTAGGTATTGATGCATAAAGAACTTTACTGGCCTTCCTAGAAATTCAGATTTCATAACACCTATATAGGGAAAGCGGATGTAACTTACAGGCATATAAACAGACCTCTTAGACAAGTGTTTATGGTTCTAATTTACCTAGATAATTAGTACAGAAATAATATAACCTGATTTCCTACTGCTTTAAATCAAACCACTTGGTCATGGTCTCGTTTAGTCTCAAGTTCAAATGAGCTTTTCCATAACTGGTTGGGCTTAATTGTCCCCAATTTATTTGTTCCTTTTGTTGACTTGTTCATCCTACTCAAGCTGCTGATATTGACCAAGTGCACAACTTCAACAGTCCAGATTGTTACATTCAGTAGCTATTTGTAGCCTTCTATGCATGTTTCCTTTTCTATCAAAAGCACTCTAGTCCAACTACTGAATCATGGTTTTTGGAAAAAATATTAGGCACCATAAATCCAAAAGTTTCTTTGAAGTTATTACTAAGTAACTAAACAATTTGGCACGAAGACAGGGATTCATAAATCTAGAGCCATACAAAGTTCAGAATAAGATACTTAAGCACATAAAAAACTACCACTTTGGCGGATTGCAGAACCAAGTTATGATATCAAAGCAGAATAACAAGTGTTCTTCAAATCGAATTGAGAATGCACCTATTCAGCAGATGATAAACTAACGGCTTGCTCAGCAGGGCCTCTCTCTCCCTCGTGGCCTCCTCGGATGCCTCCAATCCCCATATCTCCTGCACCGCCGATAGACAATTCGCCACCACCTACACAAAACCCATCCAAGATACCACGAACTCACATCACCAATCCATCTCAAAATGCCAGATCTATATCCCCCAATTCACAAGACTATAATTACCTGGGGATCAGAATCGCTAATCATGAGGTTCTTGAGGATCGCCGGGAACTCCGACTCCAAGCACGTCGCCGCCGATATATGATACAGCTTGAGCACCCCCATAGCCGAGATCATGCGAACATAGGCGCTCCCATCGCGGAGGCCATCACCGAGGGGCCCGACGAGGTACTCAACGAGATTGGGCACGCGAAGTGAGCAAAGGCTACGGAGAGCAAGGCCACGTATCGTAGGGTCCTCGTCGCGGCAGTCGCGCTGGAGGAAGTTGATGGTGAGGAGGGCGAGGTCCGGGTTGGACCTCGCGTGGGCACCGACGTAGAGGTAGCACATCTTCTTGAGGACAATGTCGGAGGTGGCGGAGCACATGACCATCTCGGAGAAGACGGAGGACACATCGATCCCGACGGTCATGAAAGAGATCACCCGCTTGAAGAGGTCACGGCGGGCATCGTCGGCCCCAGGGGCGCGGCTTCCCGCGAGTTGCCGGAGCTGGAGCTTGAGATCGGAGACCTCTCCCTTGCTGGAATTCCAATGAAAGGAGAAGGAATTAGAGCCAAGAATCTGAAGTAGCAATTAGGGGTAGGGTTTGGAGATGACTTACCCAGAGGGCTGGGACGGGGAGGGAGCACGGTGCTGCGCCGGGATGGGCGGAGGAGCCATGGCGGATCCACCAGGAGGAGCGAGGCGTAGCTGACAGTATAGACTTTGGGATGAACTACATATGAAGTAGAGTTTGGGTAGTAAACGGGTCGGGTCCCTGATCCCAAGAAGATCCAGATCCATCTCGCTCTGATTCCGATGACCAGTGGTGAGGTTAATCCCAGAGATGTTCCTCTCTCGTGTGCGAGGTCGCCACCGCACGATAAAGCCCGAGCCCGTGAAGCCATCCGTCAAACGCATCACAGGAGGAAGCCATGGCGTGCGGCTCTCTCGCCATCGTCTCCACCCGAGACCCCTCCTCCTCGATCGCCCAAGCTCTAACAACCCGGAGAAGTGTTTACCCCAAATCCTACCTTGGAATTCCTCTTCTAGGCTCCAGGAAGAGTCCCCTGAGACCCCTCTCGATTCGACATGGGAGCGTTTCCGCGAAGCAATCGGTCGACGCCGAGGGCGGCGTCGGGGGGTTGGAGACGTTCTCGGGGAACAACTCCATCTCGGACTTCATGAGGTTTAGAAGAGGCGATGATGGAGGGAGCTCTGGGGAGCTCCAGACCGCTGTGGTTAGCTATAACAAACGGTTTCCGTGGTCGATACTGAATCCATTTCTCCAGGTCGTATCTTGAGCTCTCTTTAAATCTCTTCTTGAGCAAAGTGATCGTTTTCTTGAAGCTTTTGGGGGTTTCGTGACTGCAGGTTGATTTGGTGTCGACCATCCACATTGGGGACAAGGAGTATGTGTTCTTTATTCCAAGTATTTTTTTTCAGGGATTTTATAGCTCTTTTTTTGATGATTAGCTTCTGCTTTTGATTGCAAGATTCAGTTGAAATAATGGATTTTGTGTTTTGCTATTGTGTATTTGCTGGAGTTGGTTCTATTTTGCTATTTACTTCAATTTGAATCGATTACTTGTCGATTAGTTGTCTATAATCAATTGGAAAGGTTTTCGTGGTAAGTCTATTAAAACATTTCAAGGGAAGCATCAAATCATTGGTTTATGGTTAGAAGAGTGCCATAGTCTGTAGTTGAATTTATGTTCTTAGGTAAAGGTAGATTAATGTAAGTTGCCTTATGGGGTTCTTCTGCATTAAAATGAAAATGTTCTCTTGACTATTGGCATAGCTGTCTTTGAAACAAGATGTAATGTGATCAATTCCTATTAGAAGACGTTGTCTTCAGCTTTTTCACCCTTGTTTATAGTTTTTACCTTTATAGTATCCTTTTATTGTCCTCAATGCAGAGATGAAGAAGCCAAATATTACCTTTGGCGCAGGTATTGTTAGCACTTGCAAGAATGATGTCTGCTAATTATGAATTTCAGGTACTTTGAAACCTTGCAGAAAGGGCTAGAATTCTATGATTGTGTCCTCTATGAAATGGTTGCGAGCAGAGAGAGTCTAGAGAATAGGAGAAACTCTGGGGCTAAAAGGCTTAAAGCATCACGTTCTAGGGGATTCAGTATTCTGGGATTTATCCAGAGACAAATGGCCAATATTCTTGCACTTGATTTCCAACTAGACTGTCTTGATTACCAGGGTGAAAACTGGCTTCATGCAGACCTGGACTTTGAGACGTTTAAATTGCTTCAGGTGCTGCTTTTTCACTTCTTTTTATGCATTCATCTCCTCATTTATTTTTCCTGCACGTCTGTCAATTTCTGTATAAAAAAGAGTGTTCTCCATTGTGTCAAATTATAGGAATCGAGGCATTCTGGTTTTTATATTGTCTATAAATAGTTTATAAATGAAGTAGTTTTCCCATTGAATTTTGACACCCATTTCTACCTCATAAGAGCTTGCTTATGGATGTTATCCAGCTCGAAAGAGGTGAAAGCTTCTTCACATTTGCAAGGGACATGACTCTTAAATCTACAAAAGCATTGGTGCAACCTGCTTCTATCCCAGATGATCTTGGTCCATGGAGATCGAAGCTCTTATGGGTTTCACGTGTTCTACCCATGCCGCTTGTTGGGCTTCTTATCATAGGTAGTGTATGCTCACCATCAGAAAATCAGACCATGGAATATCCTGAATTAGAAGCACTCTCCAGGCTTGATATTGGAGCAGCAATGAAAATTTTCTTGGCAAAGCGGCTCACTTCAGAGTAACCAACCACTCCATTTTAGTCTAGTTGATTCTTTAAGATCTCGTGCCTCTACATGCAAGTCAAGATATCATAGCACTTTATTCCTGCTGTATGTCCATGAAGCTTTTTAGCTTAGCAACTTACACATTTGAAGATTTTCTTCTGTCTGAACATTCAGATGTAGGAAATTGAACTTCCATGACATGAATAACTGGTATAGAGAGAGATATCATGGAGGAATAAATATGTGACCTACAAAATGTCATTCCAGGGTTGTAGGACAATCAAAGAAACCAAAAGGTGTAGCTGGCAATGATAACTTAATAGGTTGGATGACTAATACTCAGTAACCTTCAATATGATCAACTGTTTTGAACAAATAAGTAATGGAAACATCTTTTCAATGCCCTGCCCCTGCAGAAATGAGACAATGGCAACCTCATTGAAGCACAGTACTACCGGCTTTATGTCTATTTTTTTTGTGTAATGCCTTAACATATGGCCTGCCTGCTGTCACTTGTTTGCGAGGAATACAGGATGCAAACAAGATGCGCAGTTCTACCTATTACGAGGCTGTTAGATGTCAAAGCCTTCTAGATAAGAGCTCCAGTACAAATAACAAAGACTTTAGGATGGGACCAAAGTTTTCGTGAGGTGACACGCCAACGTTAACAAGATTTAGGGTGTACTCTACAGAATTAGATGCTGCTGGTTGTTTATTCTACATCTATGTGCTTGCCTGCACAATTATTTATTTATGATCTATGAGAGAATTTGATGCTTTCTAGTATTTTTTTTTTATTATCAAGCAAATAGCAAATGCTGCTTCCTTCACAAGCCCTGGCACAATATATACCTGCGGATTGAATAAGACACAATGGACATTTCAAACTGGCAGCAAACTACCCTATTAAAATTTGGCATCACTCTGAGTAGCTCTTTTTTTGTGGGATTTTTTTGTTGAAATTCGGTGATTTGTGAAGGTTCACCCAGATTACAGCATCTGTAGAGGAGAAATCAGTTATCATTGGCGAGAGGAACAGAGTTGCAACAGAAGCATTGCAGAGTGCCATAGATAGTGGTCACAAAAGAATTGCAGTGCTCTATGGAGGTGGTCACATGCCAGACTTAGGAAGAAGGTTGCGTGAGGAGTTTGACATGGTCCCTTCTCAAGTGCAGTGGCTGACAGCTTGGTCTATAAGGAATAGGGAGCTAGACAGCAGCTCCTTACCATTCTTGAAGACATTGGCCAAGTTATCAGGTTGGCCGCTGAACAGGTACCAGACTGTCGCTTTGCTTATATTCTCAGGAGTTCTGGCAGTGGATCTCTGGTTCTGGGAGCTCTTCTTTGGTACTGTTGTAGACTGGGCTTCTTGGGCTGCTTCTCAAATGAACTTGCTGACTGACAACACTTGGGCTGGGTAATTGTGAATAGAAGAAATTCCATCTTCAACCACACTAATGGTCCTGAGCACATACGATAATCTGTACAATTTCATGTCGATATTTGTTCATTGTTCATTGGTAATCAGTTTTCTGATTACCAAACTAGTTCATTGGTCACATAACCAAGATTACACAGAAACACTTATGTAATCAGTTTTCTTTGGGCTAGTTGTTCAGCATTGTCTCTTTCGTGTAGATAATGATACAAGCTCTCTGTGTTCGATGTTCCGACATTTCCGCCAACTTTATTTCATTGACACAGTTGTGAAGAATAATGATCTTGTATGCTTGTGCTTTCCTCTCTAGCATCTGGCATCGGATATTCCCCTTGGTGCATAGTCATTTTATTTCTGTGAAGTTCCTGCTGCCTGCATGATATTTTTTACATCATTTGGTGGCCTTAAAACTTTCCAGACCAAACGGTCTGAGTATGCCTAGGAACCCCTATTTGCCTTGAGATTGGTTAGTTCATACGGGGTATTTATCATCCAAGACTGCAGCAATCAATTGAGACAGTTCTTAGGAGGTGCATGTGATGGTTGCCCATGTCGCTTGCGGCGCATGGAAATAGAAAGGACTTGAAGATACTTCGATATAGGGTATGTTTGGTTGCTGAGAAGTGAGCTGAAGTGAGGTGACTTCTGGGGAGTGGAGTGAAGTGACTTTTGGAGGTTTCTGAGTTCTGGTGTTTGGTTGGTGTTTGAAGTGGGATATGGTTACCCCCAACTATTTAATATTTTAATAATTTCTCTATATTAAAATATTAAAAATAATACTATTTTAGATAACGTGGACCAATCACGAGGTGCCACGTGACATGTGGGATCCATTTATATTAATATTTTATTATAGTATGATATTATTAACATTATTTGCTATTTAAAATATTAAAATTAAAACATTAAAATAATATTTTTAATCTTAAAATATTAATAATTTAATAACTTATATTAATATTTTATTACAGTATAATATTATTAATACTATTTTAGATGACGTGTACCAATCACGAGGTGCCACGTGACATGTGGGATCCATTTATATTAATATTTTATTACAGTATGATATTATTAACATTATTTACCATTTAAAACATTAAAATTAAAACATTAAAACAATATTTTAATCTTAAAATATTAATAATTTAATAACTTATATTAATATTTTATTATAGTATAATATTATTAATACTATTTTAGATGACGTAGACCAATCACGATGTGACTTGTGATATGTGAGACCTACTTATATTAATATTTTATTACAGTATAATATTATTAATATTATTTCCCACTTCAAATGCCACTTCAAACGCCACTCAAATGACTTCAGGCCAAAAAGACCCGAAGTCGAAATGAGAAGTGGCAGCTTTAGCTACAGTGATTTGGAAGTGGGGCTGAAGTCACTCCAACCCCACTTCCGAGCAACCAAACACATGAAGTGGCTCGGAAGTCACTTAAAAAAAGTGACTTCCGACCACTTCATGGGAACCAAACAGCCCCATAGTGTAATTTATTATTGTATCCAACTAATTCACCACATGCCCCAGTAGCCATGAAGATAAGTTTTGTTCAGGCAATCCCGATCTGGACCTGTGTGGTCATCTGAGGATGGAACTCGTACCTCCAGGGAAGTGGTATTGATAGGAAGGTAATGTAATCCCTAGTCGGTTAACTCAACTAGTAAAGGAAAAAAAAAACAGAACATTGCTCCGCATATTGGAGCCACTGAATAATACATATCAAGCTCCTATTTGTCAACCTAAACAAAACCAATTGCCCCGTATAATTCAGAGTAAATTGTATTTTGATACCTCCAGAGATCTTCAAGAATTTAATTATCTCCAATATGCCTTCAAGTTTTGAAATATGCCCTTTAATATCATACCACAGACGACACCGTTACATGTGCTAACAAGCACGCTATAATTTTAACCTTTTTGACCAACGAGTGATCTACATCGGAGAAGAGAGGGGGAGAGAGAACCATAGAGGTTAACAGGTTGAAGCTGGTACTAGATGGTTTAGTTAGTTTTAATCAGTCGGCGTTTGTAGCTGGGAGATCTATTTTTGACAATCTTGGTTCAGCTCAGGAGATGATGCACTGTATGTAGGATTCAGCCCTTGATGGCAGTGAAAGTGGATTTAAAGGCTGCATATGATTCTGTCCGGTGGGAGTTCCTTGAGAGGGTCTTGAGACAGATGAATTTTCCTGCTCGTTGGGTTCAGTGGATAATGCAGTGTGTTAGTACCACGAGGTTTTCTCTCATCATAAATGACCGGGTATGCGGGTTGTTTGGGGCCCACAGCGGGCTGCGTCAGGGGGATCCCCTCTCCCCCTATCTATTCATTCTCTGTCATGAGGTTCTAACAAGGCTTCTCTCTCTGCCGATGTTTGAGCTAGAAGGGTTTGTTTTTGCTAAGAATGGATTCCGTTTGAGTCACTTGCTCTATGCAGATGACTGCATTTTCTTCTCCAGTACTACGGTTGAAGCCCTCAAGTTGATGAATGTGTTGAAACGGTATAAAGCTATATCTGGATTGGAAATGAATGTGGATAAGTCAAGTATCAAGTTCTCGAAGGCTACCTCATTGAGGCGTAGGAGACGCCTTGTTACACGGACCGGGCTCACGGAAAGCTTGAGTACTTGGCGGTATCTGGGGATACCTTTAAAGGTGGGGAGGTTAAAGCGGCATGACTTTAATTTTTTAGTTGAAGAGGTTCAGAAAAGGCTGTTCTCATGGAATGCGAGGAAACTTGCCTCGGCTGCCAGGGTGGTGTTAGTGCAAAGTGTGATGCAGTCTCTCCCGGTCTTCCACATGATGGCCTACCCTATTCCTGTCACTGTTCTCAACAAGGTGGAGGCCCTCATACGCCAGTTTCTTTGGAGCGGTCGTCGAGGAGGTGTGTCTGTTATAGCCTGGGATAAAGTTTGCCAGCCGAAGTCTATGGGTGGTTTGGGGTTGAAGGAGCTGAGAGTTTGGCAGGAGGCTATGCGCATGAAGAGGGCAGCGTTGCTGTTGAATCCACAAGCAAATGTCTGGACTAAGGTTGTTCTTGGTAAGTATGGTTGGCTGGGTAGACTTCCTTCCTGCTCCAGATATACCCGTTGTTCTGCACTTTGGAGGTCCACTTGTGCTGCTGTGCAACGGCTGAGAATGGGGATTCGCTGGACGCCTGGGTGGGAGAGTGAGCTCCTTTGTTCGAAGGACTGGTGGATAGGGCATGCTCCGCTTCAGGTATGGCCTTCTCTGTCTGATACAGCAGGCTTGAGTCATAACATGCGCATCAGAGATCTCAAACTTGAGGATGGGAGCTGGGACTTGGCGAAGCTAAGTGCTCTGTTCCACCCGGAGATGGTGGATCGTATTCTAGCTGAAGGAATGGCAGCTCCGGGGATGGAGGATGAGGCCCGATGGGTCTGGTCGGCGTCAGGACAGATCACTACGAAGTCTTGCTATGAGTTTCTTGAGGCCGGCGACCGGACGGAGTTGCAGGAGGGAAGCTTGCAAAGGTGGTGGTGGCCTATATGGAAAGCACCGGCTGGCCCTAGAGTCCGGCTCTTCCTTTGGCATCTCTGGCATGGGAAGCTCCCAACACTGGCGGCCTTGGCAGGTGTGGGAGTGGTGGGTTCAGGAAGATGTCCGCGGTGCGACGAAACAGAGGAGACGACAGAGCACCTATTGTTCACATGCCCATCTTCTCAGATGGTGTGGAACAACTTGCTGGCGGGGGTAGAGAGGGATTTGGGGGCTTGGACCCTAGATCGGTTCTGGGAGGTGCTGCGATCGAGCTCCAAGGAAGAAGGTCGACGGTGACTCAAGACGACGGTGGCCTACGGGGCTTGGGGGATCTGGAAAGCTCGCTGTGAGCTTATCTATGCGGATGTGCCGTTTGATCCTCACCAGGTGGTGAGAAGAGCCCGGTGGTTGGCAAGGGAGTTTCAGCTGCTCCATCGGCAGCCGCCTGGGCATCGGGAAGAAGATCGAAGGAAGGGGCTGGTGATTCAGGTGGATGCCTCCCGTGCTACTGGCTCTGAGGCAGTGGGGATAAGGGTGGTCTGCTTGGAGGAGGAGGAAATAATAGCATGGTTGGCCTCGGAGGTGATCACAGACTCGGAGTCAGAGGGTATACTGTATGGGGAGGTAGCTGCCATTAGATTTGGTCTTGTGGAAAGTTGGAATAGGGGGCTGCGTGATCTTATTATTGAGAGTGATTCATCTGCTACGGTGGCTTTGGTTGATGGGAGAATGCATGCGACTTCATCATTTATTTTACTCTTACAGGATATCTGGTGACGGATGGGTCAGTTCCGTAGTGTGAGGTTACTGAATATAACTCGTGAGGAGAATGAGAGGGCAGATTGGGTTGCTCGACAGGCTAGAACTTTTGCTAGTACTTTCTTTGTGAATAATCAGGAGTCGGATGTGACTCCTGTGGGTGATAGTCTTTGGTAGATGGTTGGCTAGTTGATTGTACCCAGACTCCGGGCTTATCTTTTCAAAAAAAAAAATAGAGGAAGTGGAGAGAAATGAAAGGGAGCGTCGACAAATAGACGATGAGGAGCTTGAGGACATGAGTGGAGTCCATCGAGGTGATCGGTGATATAAGTTTTGAGGTAGTCCTTGAAAGCGATGATTTGAGGTGGTGCTTAAAGTAGGATGAGATAACCGGGGTGGAGTTCGACAGAGATTTGACGGCTAGCCGGCAGTGGGTGTGTAAAGTCACCCTCTCTCTTCATTCCTCTCTCTCCCTCAGTGGGTGTGTAAATTACTCATTGATCAAAAAAGTAAAAATTTGATTTAAAAAAAAGTCAAAATTATAGCTTGTTTGGTACCATAAGACGCTATTTCAAAACTTGTTTGGTACTAAAAGCCCGCTATTTCAAAACTTGAAAACATACTAAAGCAAATCAAATTATTGAAACTTAGAGGCACCAAACTTCAATTTATCATAATTCTTGAAGAAGGCCATCTGTAATTTCTTTTGAATCTGTAAAAACCTACAGTCAGAACATCCACCAAGAGCATTTTCACCAAGAGGCTAACGAGCCCAACAAATACAATGAGAAACAGAACCATGCTTTAGCAAGAACTACTTTTGTTGCAAAATACAAAGAAAAAAAAAGGTCAGATGAATTGTAACATGAACATGAAAGACTTGATCATCTTCATCTCATATCGCCCAAGGTTGAAAGGAGAAATATCAGGCTTGCAACAGTTTGACTCATCCCAACATCTAAATGAACCTTAAGTTGTTCATTAATCTGGCACAATGCATCAAGGTAGCACCATCCTCGGCCTTCACAGAATAGATTACACTAGAGACCCCAATCCAAAAATCTGAAGGAAAAAGATTCTAATACCACGCCGTAAAACCCAAAACCATGGCTGATATAAGTTCACCAGCCAAGAGTTTAGCAAACGAGATTCAACTTCATCCACCTTAATCAGCAACTTGCTAATGTTGAGGACTACATCCAGTTTCACATAAGAAAAGCTGCATCTAACTTTTCGATCAATGAAGATGTCTAATGATGATCGGCTAATGACACGAGGCATTTGGAAGAGAAACAGCAAAATGATGCCTGGTATCTAATGATTCATAATATTCTGCGTTCAAATAATGAAAAAACTACAAGTCGAACAACCGCCGGGAACTACTAGAGAACAGTGTCTAATGAACCAATTCAGCCTTCTATTACAATATCTTTTTTAACAAGAATACCAAGCACAAAATCATGCCCACAACAAAGAAAGACTCAGTGCATCAAGTTATCTACGTCAACTTCAGATGAGAAACCATCAAAAGAATGATTGAACCAATATTTTGAGGTTCTGGACAACTAAATACCTGAAAATAATCCATCTTTCCTGGAAAATTTTAGTTTCCATATACAGTCAAAGGCACATTTTCAATCCATATCCCTCTTCAAAATCCAATAATTGTGTTGGTAAGTTTACTCCAATGGCCATTTAGCAACTCCCACGTAGCTCTTCGGTTTCATTCAGTTGCCATGCTTAGGCATTGAATCAAATATGCAAGCGCATAATAGCGGAAGTTCTGACCAAATGAAGCGCTAATCTAAGAGGAAAAATAACTCTATTTAGCATACTTGGGAGTCCACCGAAATCATATCAATCATGGAAGATATAACCATGTGCTTTCATGTTACTATATCAGATGACTTGCTCTAGGGCAAAAACTAATCTGAAAAAGTCATCCTTAAATTTGCCAGTGACTCAGTAAATCTAAGAAACTTTGCACTACATGTTTGAAGCCACCAAAGTAGCTAAAATGGACTAAGGGCGAAATATATAATGAATCCAGTCACTAGCATATACTTAATTCCTCATTTGTCGAAGAACTACATACCCATGCACATCTGTTAACAAATCAGACAATAATAAATCAAAAAAGAAAACCTAACTAGGTCACATAGCGACACAAGTATCTAAAATGAGAATGAAACTGGTGCTGATGACTGTAAAGAAATCCAGAAGGAATCAACAAGGAACATCCTGTTAAATTCTAAAATAAAGTAACCATCAACACAACAAACCACACTTGGCAGCAATTGAAGTACATCAAAATCTTGACTTAAACGAACAATACATATAAGCCTCCCTTTCCATAAAATCTCCATAGATAATGCCAAAATTCATCTAAAACATCAAAAACAATCAGACTAATCGCAATAAGCCACAGAATTACTCATGAAGATTTGTTCCCCTCCTCCTCAAAACGCCGCAGCTCCGGCCAATTTCTTCCTCGGAGCAGCTTCAGTCCCTAAACAAATGCCATACAAAAATTTCAACATAAAAAGCCAACTTTTTCCCCAAAACTACAAGACTACTGAGATCTACATACCTTCTCGGAAGTTGCTCTTGAATCGGCGAGGCACATGGCGGAGGTACCTCATCCTCCCGGTTCCGGTTGTCTTCCTCCTGATAGCCTTCACACTCCAGTTATCTGAAATCCAGACAACAGGACAAAAAAATCACTAAACAACAGAATATATAATAAAGATTCATCCAAGCTTGCGATAGAAACATAGTTAATTCGATTATATATCACCAAAAAGCAACACTATATAATTCTCCAGTGTAGAAAACCACAGCCCAAATGAAGCCAAGATCTTCTGGATCTCGATAGAGCAAGAAAAAAATCCAGAAAAAACAAACGCTTAAGAACCTCAAAGAATCGTAAAACGGGGATGAACGATGAGATCGAAAGCGGAGATCATAGAGTATACATTTGCGGGTGCGGGCTGCGGGGTAGGCGCATGCGGAGCAGCGGCTCTTCTGCAGGTGGAAGCTGCGGCGGCCGCAACGGACGCAAAGGGTGTGGGTCTTGTTCCTCCTCTTTCCAAAACTCCCCGTACCCTTACCCTGCGAGCATCACGAGAGCCATTAGACTTGTCTAGGGCTAGGTTTAGGGTTTAGAACAGAGAGGGGGGGGGGGGGGGGGGAAGACGATGGCGGCTGCTTACCATCTTGGTTGCGGAGGAAATGAAACCCTAGCTGAGATTAGAGCTGGGTCTGCGTTTATATATAGGGGGTGTTCGAAGTAATCAGAGGAGGGGGTTGGGTGTGAGTCTTGTACTGCGCAGGAACGCTGTGTTGCTAATTTGCGTCTGTTTGGGTCCGCGTTGACCCTATCTAATTTTAGTTACTTTCGATCGGGTCGGATCAGGGTCCATCGTCTGCGATGGCCTCGGGACTAGTTGAGGTGTCCATGGGCCTGGTTCGTGCTAGTGCTGGATCTGATTGCCGAAGCCGAGGCCCAAATCCGCAGCCATTACCATGAGCTCAGGTCATAAAGCCTTGGGCTTAGATTGGATTCGGGTCTAGTTGAGCTGTCCATAGGCCGAATCTGAATTCCGAAGTCCAGGCCGAAATCCGAAAGCCTTCACGGCGCATTAGCCGAAGGCTCTCGTTTAGTCGTTTGGTTCACGGCGCATAACCTATTTTATTTCCAAATATCAAAATCCCTTATGCCCAAACAATCATTATTGATTTATCCTCATTTTTCAATCATTACTCGTTATCTTCACTTTTTGTATCCAAAATCCATTATCTACATTTTTTTTTATAAAAATAAGCCGAGAGGCTAGTGAAATATAAAGACAAAATCCCTTCTAGAACCCACACATAAGCACCCAGTCAGGGAAACTAGATGCTAACAATAATGGTCATTACACAAAACCATCCGAGGGATCACTCTCATATGCCCCTGGACTTCTAAACCAATATCAACTTTCAGAATTACCCCTACCCAACTTGGCTAGTTCATCGACCACCTTGTTATCCACACGTGGCACAAACAAAATCAACTCCTCCTCCATGTGCGACGCCTCCCAGCATACCATTTGCAAATAGGTTCGTATGCTATCTAGCCAATGGGATTGACCATTGAGATGGTTGACAAGATCTTTGCAATCCAGTTCAAAGATCACCCTATGCAATCCCTGTCGCCAAGCTTCACCTAGCCCCAAAGCAAAGGCCTCAAGCTTAGCCCAGAGCACATCCCTCATCTCCGAACTCTCACCCCTGGCCCACAAGACCGTCCCATCCTCGGAGAAGCATACCACACCTAGATCAGTGCTCAGTCGAGTCATAGAAGCATCCGATTGAATAACCACAAACCCTTGTTTAGGAACAGAATAAGCTTGAACCTCCCGTCTCCGAGCCGAGCGTTGAAGGCTCCCCTCCCTAGGAAACCAAGTGGTGGACCTTGCGATATCGCCAGATGAGCTGCCCATGCCATCAAAGGTTCATCTATCGCGGTCCTTCCATATCTCCCACAGTCCTTAGCCTAGCTTAGCCTTCCATTGCCTCACCAAGTCAGGGTGGGTTTGGCGGCCTTGGATCCATTGGGATCCAAGGGATGGGGGGTGCGCGGATCCCGTCCGCGGGATCCACGCATTTGGATCGCCCTCTTCCCGAGCGGACGCTGCCCGTGGAATCCGCGACAGCGGATACCATCCGTCAGATTCCGCATCCCGCGAATAGCCAAACAGGGGCTCAGAAGATGACGAGGATTCCAGAATCTCCCGCCATCGATATCATCCTCTCATCACACTGAAGTCCGGATATCCTCTAAAGACTTGCTCCCAAACCCTGCACGAAACTTCAGAAGAAAGAAAGAGATGTTCTAAGAATTCTACCTCCAACAAACACCTAGGGCAAGTGTTCTCCAATTCGGCTCCAACTCTCCAAAGAGCCTCCCGCGTAGGGATCTTCCCATGCATGAGTTTCCATAGAAAGGTTTTCACTCTGGGACCAAACGGGCCCTCCCAGACACTCTTCCATTGAGGTTTCTGAATTCCTTGCTCGGCACCTTTCCTAGAGTCCGCATAAAGCTTCAAATATGCAAACTTAGAGGAAATCATGCCTCGAGGATCAAAGGTCCAAATACACATGTCTTCATCTACAATAGGAGTACTACAAATAAGGTTAGTAATATACGAAGAGAAAACCCCCGTAATATATCTCTTACGCAAATTACCATCCGCCCCCGATGAGTTTCCCACGGAGCAACCTCTCTTGCATGCGATCGATGTTTATAAAAGTCAGCTTCTTATCAAGAGGTAAGTCTAGGATCCGCCAATCTTTAAGGACATGAACCCCACTTGTGTGACATGGGGTCCAGCGTAGGCCCATCCTCAAATCCACCACCGATGCACAAACGCTATGCCAAGCCGCCGAAGAGCTCCTAGAGGGAGAAATGGGTGGTAAAATACATTGTCATCCGTATTTAGCTTTAACAACCTTCTTCCATAAGGAGTTTTCCGAGGCCCTCAGCTTCGTAGCACGCTGCATCCTCAACACCCGATGGCAGGTCCCCAAATTTCGTAAGCCCAGACCACCATCTTCGCATTGAGCACAAATCGTACTCCACCGCACAACGGAAAAGCTTGATCTCTTGCCCTCCCACAAAAAAGGCCCGACCCAGGCGATCAATTCTATTTAAAACAGTCTTTAGGACATGTGTGACCATCATCGTATAGACTGGGAGCCCCTGGAGGACATGCCTCAACAGAGTGACTCTACTCAGTAGAGCCAGCCTGTAATTCTCCCGGTCGGAGATCCTCTCAACTACTTTGTTCAGAAGGTCACTAAAATCACGAGACCGAAGCTTTTCCCCACTGATCGACACCCCAAGGAAGCGGCAAGCTTTTTCTATTATCCCCACTTATTCTCACATTTTTAATTTATCTTCAAAATCTCTTATCCCCGTTCATCATCATATTTTCTATCCCCAAACCAAACAAGCTAGATACCTTGGGCGTAGGTCCTAGGCCTGCATTTCGGCCAGATCTAAGGCTATGGCCACGAGCTCAGATCTTGAATGCCTTGGGTTTAAAATCGGAACGGACAGATGGTGGGTCCTGCTGGCCTGGGCCTGGGCGGGTCCTGCATTCGGCCATAAATCGGCCCTGGGCGGGTCCTGCATTCGGCCATACATCGGGCCTGGGCTTTATGGGCCTCAACCGTAAAATGCCTTCGGCTTAAGCTCGGAGCGTACCGAAGCTGGGTCCTACATTCCGGCCGAAGCTCAATCCTGGGCATGGGCCTGGACCTCTTAGTCCTTCGATGCCTTGAGCTTAAGATCGGAGCGCACCGATAGCGCACCGATAGTGGGTCCTACGGCCTGCATTCCGGCCATATCTCAGGCCAGGGACTGGCCCGAGGTCGAACAGGCTCCGACGGACTGGGCCACTAACCACCCTGTCATGAGCCCGGACTAAGACTAGGTTGCGCTGCCATAGCTTGTATTAGTTATGAAAATCTCAGTAACACAATTTCCACGGGTAAATATAAGGCTTAAAAAAGGGAAGCCTCTCAAATTCAGCTTATAAAATAGCATACGTTTACATGACTACATGAGGATGCACATATCCAAATAGAATCAACTCTTATTCACCTCAGAGAGAGATAATTTCACCTACAGGGATATGCAAAGAATAAACAAGAGAGATGGGAGTTTATAATTCAATCCCGCAGAAGTCACCATAAATTGGTGGCTTTCAAGTGATGAAGAAAGTTCGTTTCGGATCAGTAACTTAATGAATTCACTTTGCTCATAAACGAATGTATTCTTGCAGGGTCCTTCTGAATGCCGTCTTGACCACAGATTCCGCTGCTTACATCAACCCCATCTGGCCAAAGAGCATCCACAGCTTCACATACATTGTCAGCATGGAGCCCTCCAGCCAAGAGCCACCCATGCTTGCTAGTGATTGAAGGTAATTGAAACCTCTGCCAATTGAATCCCTTGCCACTGCGATAAAAAAAAGCAGAGATTGTAGCCTCATATCCCATTTTTCAGAAACTGAAATGCC
This sequence comes from Narthecium ossifragum, assembly GCA_963920575.1. Lineage (NCBI taxonomy): Eukaryota > Viridiplantae > Streptophyta > Magnoliopsida > Dioscoreales > Nartheciaceae > Narthecium > Narthecium ossifragum. The sequence goes on from OY986968.1 coordinate 24,115,564, forward strand.
TGGCATATCAATTTTTTAGTACACAAAGTAAAAGAATATAAAGTTAGCAAAGGGACCTTTAACTTAAGGATGAGCATATAATCGACAATTTAGTCAAATTATATGAATGTAAGCAGAGATTGTAGCCTCATATCCCATTTTTTGGCATGAAAAACACAATGATCATGTCCCGTGTGACATAAGGCAAGAACAACTGCACAAGGATTTGGGTTGCCAAAACCTTTGTAGTAAGCCAACAAAGAAAACCGTCATTGATTTGGGAACCACCATGGGGCAATGTATTTTGTGCTTGAGGCCTAGGATCCCCATTCCCGGCTACCCAACACCATGGGCAATAACGAGATTCCTAGTTTGTGAAACTCAGATAAATGGGCATCACCTATTTGGTAGTTCCAGCTCATTTTAGAAAAGCGAACAGCACCAACCAAGTGCTAACTATCATAGCATAACATCAATGGATACTCCTTTCCATTCTAAAGAGAAAGCAAAAAGCATTCTTGGCCGCCAGATGCTTAAAGCTCCTTTTCATTGGTGCTCGAGAATCACATGGTTGACGTTTCATGCCAAATCGGGTACTGCATGGCAAATTTAAGAGTAATTCTTTTCAAATGCCAAAAAGTACTGATGTGCCTCCTTTCGAATGAGTGTCTGAGGATAAGTGCTAATATTCACAATATAAAATCGACATTGAATAATCTCCTTAAGAAAACCTACATTGAACAAGATCTTAATATTAAGTCATGTTGAGAAAGAAAGATAATTTTTACCTGCCACCTTTCGCACTGTCTACCAGAACCCAGTCCACTGAAGATGCCATTTTGTCAGGAACATCGTTGAGAAGTTTTCCATCTTCATCAGCATGAAGGACATATATTATCCGGTTTTCTTGAAGCAGAGTTGGGAGTGCCGCACGAGAGCCATCACCATGAAGCTGCATATATAACATATCATAAAGTGTATCTTCACATGCCAATGGAGTTCGAAGGGTTGAAGGAAATGTAAGAATATAGGTAAGAATCATTAATACCTGCACAAACTCAATATTGGATGCATCAGAAACTCTTAGTATTGTCTCTATATCATCATCCACAAAAACTCCAACAGGCTCTGCCCCGCAGCTTCTTGCAACTTTTGAGATTTCTTTTGCCACTGTTAATGAAACAGATCGCTTGGAGTTGGGCCAAAGAATCATGCCAATAAGTCTTGCACCAGCTTCAGCAGCCATTTCTGCATCCTTAGCTGATGTAATACCACACATTTTAACCATGGGAAGAATCCTTTTCATTTGTTTTTCAGCTGATAAGCATTTCACAGAATGAGACGTCAAGCCCGCCTTAATTGTCTTGAATTTTGGTTTGTCCCCTGACTTCACTCCTATATAAGAAAGAAGTGCTTATATTTAATTCAACTGCCAAACAAAACTAAGTTACATGAATAACAGAGATACAAATAATAAAGGTGCAGTTTGCAAGAGCTAGCATCTCTTGATGATAGGAATGACTGAATCAACCAAGCACGAAGGGTTACAATCTGTTACTCACTGATGCAGCAGACTAGATGCATTTACAGCAATCAGGTATAATTATTCAACAGATTGAAGAACATTCCATACACCGTTTAAGACCAAAAATAAAGAATTCTGAGTTCTTACCACGATGATGCAATGAAGGACGCTGAAGTGGATTTCTAACAGCAAATGAAGCCATTTTCCTGCACGCAATTTGGGTTTAAGTAAGACATTAGTTTTGTGCTAGTTTATCTCAATACATGCAGACATTAACAGATGATAAAACAGGCACCAAATAGGAACAACGGACAGGATAAAGAATTATTATCTTTTTTGTCAGAAAAGTGAACAATGATTTGATATATACTTCAGCACAATCCATACGGCAAAAGGCGATCGTCTCACACAACTACACAAGCAGCCAAGGAACATTAGAGCAAGTTCTCAGTATGTGATACCAGTCTCCGTTATTTTTACACGGAATTTGATCAAGTAAACAGAACCCAGATCACAAAACGGCAATCTTTTTTAGTCATATTGCATAGAAACTGCTAAATTGCGACACTATGACCACATTCAACATGCTTTAACACGAAATAGGATCAAGGTAACAAAACCAGATTAAAAAATGGCATCTTTTGACCCATACTGCACAGAAACCTACAAATTTCGACAAAAAACATCATCTAATATTAAAAGAAGCCTAATTGCACACTACAAATAGATCAAGAAAAGAAAACCCAAACCAAAAAAAATCTTAAATTTGAAATATAATGCCGCGCGGTTAAAATTTCAAGAAGAACAGGGATTGCCTCTCACCTGTTTGCTCTATTGTCCGACTGAGAAGAGATGAGAACGATACGGCTCAACTCAGGGGAAACCACTCGGCTCACGGGCATTCTAGCCTTTACGAGATGTATAGTACTACAGGCAGACAGGAGCAATCGGAGAAGAGGATAGGATTAAGCTCGACACCTATGGCGATTGCTCCTCTCTTATTAGTCTCTCTTCTTCACGACGAGAGGGCGCTCTACTGTATATATGGCGCTTCCTCGTTTCATTGAGGGAGGCACGTGCAATGCGCGTGGTGGTGATATATAAGTTATCCGGGTCGGATCCAAATCGAATCTTATCGGGTCTCCAAAGGCGGGAAACTAAAATAAGCTCAACGGGACCAGAGCGCAGGAGAACGATAGGTGCGATCGGAGGTCGCCAATGGCGGAAGCACCGCTCTGGAGGCAAGAGTTCCCGGGGTTCCCCTTCGAGCCCTACCCGATCCAGACTGACTTCATGCGGTTCCTCTACTCCTCCCTCGATCGCGGTGGCGTTGCCATGCTCGAGAGCCCCACTGGTCCCGATCTCCCTCTCCATCTCCTTTTTCTATCTCTGGATCCTATTGTAACACTCCACGTATCTCGCAGGCACGGGGAAAACCCTAAGCATCATCTGCAGTTCTCTCCAGTGGATCGTGGACCGCCGGAAATCGAACCAGAATCCCACCAAGATGCCCAACTCCGGGAATGAAGACGAACCCGACTGGATGAGGGACTTCGTCGCCGAACAGCCACCTGCGAAGAAGGATGAGGGGAAAAGGAGTTTAGGGTTTGGTTTTCGGGGACCGGAGAGGAGGAGGACCCATGTGAGGGATTCGAGGTGTTCGAATGGAGTTGCGGTGGAATCGGTTAGTGGTGACGATGATGGGGAGTTCTTAGTGGAGGAATACGAGAGCGAAGACGGGGATGGGATTGGGATGGGGGGTTCGAAGCGGAGAGGGAAGAGGGTTTGGGGTTGCAGTAGTAGTGAAGAAGAAGAGGAGGAGGAGGAGGAGGAGGAGGAAGTGAACCCAAAGGTTTATTTCGCAAGCCGGACCCATTCACAGCTGTCGCAGTTCGTCAAGGAGTTCAAGAGGACAGCATTTGCTTCCGAGATTAAAATGGTGTGCCTGGGCTCGCGCAAGACTCTGTGCATCAATCCTGGTAATGCATGTTTGCTGTGAATGTGATTTCTTTGTCAGAGTTATTTATAGCTTGTCGATGATTGTACTGCAGATGTTACGAGGCTGAGGAGTTCGATCCGCATCAATGAACGTTGCTTGGAGCTGCAGAAGAATCAAAAGAGTTCTAAGCTCGAGGTATTATACATTTGATGCTATTGTAATGAGTTTGGCTTGTGCCTTTCACTGTACAATGATATGCTAGGTGCTTCAAATTAGTCTCTGGTTACCATATTCATTGCTACATACCGCATAAATTGGAAGGCCACAGATAAAGCAATTTGCACCATTTAGCCGGTGGAACTGTCAGTAAAGAATGCAAGTTTAATTTATGTATTTCTTCAGCTGAGATTGCTTAATGGGGGTGCTATTCTTTGGAAATGATGCAGTGGAAGTGGTATGCAGGTCAGAAGTGATAGTGGAAGAATACGCAGGACAAAAGCTTCTTCTGGTTGTCCGATGCTAAAAAAGCAAAACCTGAGGAAGCAGTTCAGGAATGAGGTCCATAAGCATGCAGCATTGGATATTGAGGATCTTGTGCAATTAGGAACAAAAGTAGGGACCTGCCCATACTATGGTTCTCGGGACATGGTTCGTTTGGCTGATCTAGTTGTGCTTCCATACCAGTCTCTTCTCTTGAAATCTGCTCGTGAATCACTTGGACTGAACTTGAAGAACAGTGTGGTAATTGTTGATGAAGCCCACAATTTAGCGGATTCACTGAATAGTATGTACAACTCAATAGTCAGTTTGTCACAGGTGATAACTTGCTACATGAAACCTTTTATTTGCAATCAGGAATATGTGCGCGTCCATAATCTATTGATGCAATGCAAATGCTATCATTGTTCTGTTGTTAGAGAAACTATAGTAGTCGAGGCCTAAAAAGTTAGACATTTTCTTATAGTGTTCTGTTGATAAGATCATCAATGATCATGAACTGGATAAATGAAGGTTTTCCAATTGATAACTGCCTTGGAATACTTGGTATGAACTGATTCAATATCGCCATATTTAAAGAGGAAATATTTAGGTGCATGCTTTGCACTGAAAACTGTGGGTATTAATCCTGACAGTTTGTCAACAGTTGCTGATACACTAAGCAGTCATATAAAAGAGTTCATAGTAGAGCTTCATGTCATATTCACCAGTGGCCCTGAACACAACTATTGCATGGACCCTGGGCATCTCTGTCTCAGTTCGAATCTCATGTTGGTATGTTACCATCTAAAATAAGGTTTATATGTTCAACTTTTGTCCCTACGCTCCTACCACTTCAGGGACCCGTTTCTATCTTTCTTTTTATAATGCTAGACCAACTAGGTTTTTGTTCTCGTTATTGTTACTTGGTAGAACATACGTCGGATCACATTGGCTCTTGTTTGCCCTTTGATGTGCTAGGTATGCTTTTGAACTTCAAGTAACTTTGTACAAGCTGGCCTACTTGATTCACTTCAGCTACATATTTGATATTGGTGATTTTCATGTGGGCTTATAACATGGAAGGAAGCAACTACTTGCGAAGTGTTTTATTTCAAATGGTATCTAGCTGACATTAGAGTCTAAATCCAACCAGCCTGATGTTAGAGCTCAAATGCATCAACAATCACCTTAACTGTTAGGGTTGTTTTCTAGAGGACTGGTTTTGTCTTTGAAGATTTTAAGAACCTCAAATTGGTTTTGCAACCCTTTATCTTGTATATTTGACTTGGTCTTTCCTCTGCAGCAAATGTTTGCTATATCCAATTGATTCTGCTTTAACCTCTCTTTTGCACCAAGTTAAGAAATAAAAAATGCTTTGGTCACTCCTTGACTGTAACTTGAACTTTACTTTGTCCAGTTGAAGCAGGTGCACTATCACCTAAAGAACTATCTTGACAAATTCCAAACTCGTCTCGGGGCTGGTAATCGACGGTATATCCAAACTTTGATGGTTTTAACTCAGTCTTTCCTCCGGACATTGCTCAGGTCTCAGTCTGATGCTCCTGCAAATAGTCTGCACAGAGCTGGTGAGACATCTGGAGAGAGAAGTTTTTGTGACAGCTCAATGACAATAAATGAGTTCTTATTCTCTCTCGATATCGACAACATCAACTTGGTTAAACTTCACCAGTATGTAAAAGAAAGTAATATTGTTCACAAGGTAATTCAATTTTGTTGGATTCCATCCGCCAATTGCTCGTTGTTTTTATGATCATAACATTATTGGTTTATCAGGTTAGTGGATACGGCAAAAGGTTGATCGATTCACAAAAATGTACTTCACATATTGATGGGCAAAGTTGTTACCAAGAAGGAAGCATTGTGTCTAGCTTCCAGGCACTAGTTGATCTATTAGTTTCTCTGATAAATAATGACAGCGATGGAAGAATTATCATTTCAAGAAGAAACTGTACATCTGGGCAATTGGAAGAAGGATACATTAAGTTTGTCATGCTTTCAGGACAGAGGATCTTTTCTGAGGTCTCGTAACTCAAATAACCAATAATATAACCGTCAACAGATGTGTACTTTGGGGTTCACAGCTGAATGACACTATTGTGGTGAATATTTCTGCAGATTACAGATCAAACACATGCAGTTGTTCTGGCTGGGGGGACGCTGCAGCCTATTGAGGAGACAAGGGTACGGCTCTTCCCTGGATTATCTCTTGACCAACTACACTTGTTCTCATGCAACCATATTGTTCCTCCAGAGAGTATTCTGCCAATCGTAGTTCCTCGCGGACCCTCAGGAATGGCATTTGATTTCAGCTACAATTCTCGAAGTTCTCTGAGCATGGTAAGCGTGTAACTAATATCACAAGCTCTTTTTTTAGGCTTCCTTCATCTAATGCTTGTTATGGAACATAAATCTCGTTTGAGGCATTAGATAATAGAATATAGGCTAAAAGGGTGTTGACGATTACAAATCCACTAGCAACTTGCCATCCAGATCTATTTCCACTTGAGGTTTATTCTTTTTGCTAGATTGGAATCTGGCTTAATAAGTGCTAATGGTGGTGAGAATCGTGGGGATCGAGGATTATACCTATTGATGGACAAAGTACATAGGCTAGTAATGCCTACAATAAATTTGAACTGTAGTACCTCAAAATACGCTCATATAGTACTGTCAGGTGTGAGCTGCTATATGTAGTCGGAAGTTCTTTTGAGTACCAGCATGAGCCAGATGTGCATTAAGAAAGTAAGGCGAATAGCTTTCAATTGGACAATAACTTTCTTTTGTGGCAAATATTGACAGTCTTTGACTTGTATGAATTTAAATTCTGATTCCTTTCTAGCTTAAATACAAAATATGAGCTTGTGCTATCAATATGAGGTTCAGAGACTTGTTGTGGTGGTCAATCCACGATTCTGAAACTTGTTATGGCGGTAAAAAAATGTAGAAAAATATGAGCTATGGATGTTATGTGCAATTTACAATCTTATGTCATGGTATTGTGGATCTGAGAATTTTATTCATCTCACAGCCTCTTTATCCTTGTAATAACTTTGCGTCGCTACATGGAATCTCTCTTCTTTAGCTGTTAGAACAAGAGGGAAGAACCCATAGTTGTGTTTTGGATAATTTCTTTCCTCTGAATTTTTTTGTTTAAACTTCTTCCTTAATGTTGCCAGGAAAATATCTTCCTTTATGTTCATCTTTCTCTTAGAGTTGAATTGACATAGCTTAAAGCTATTTGTCCCTTTTTTTATAAGCTTTTATATCCTCTGGTTTACTGATTCTCTTCTCATGTATTATCACTCCAGATGGAAGAACTAGGGCGCTTGGTATGCAATGTAGTTGCAGTGGTTCCTGAAGGGATAGTTATCTTTTTCACTTCATTTGAGTATGAAGGACAGGTCTACAATGCTTGGATTGCATCAGGTATCCTTCCGAGAATACTTAAGAAGAAACGTGTATTTCGAGAACCTCGGAACAGTGCGGATGTTGAGGTTGTTCTTAGGGAGTACAAGGAAACCATAACATCATCGAATGGGATTCCCAAAAATGATCCAGGACCCCATGGTGCATTGCTTCTAGCTGTGGTTGGTGGAAAGGTTTCTGAAGGTATAAACTTCAGTGATGGAATGGGTCGTTGTGTTCTTATGGTAGGACTTCCCTATCCAAGTCCATCAGACATTGAATTGATGGAAAGAGTAAAGCATATAGAGGGTCTAGGAGAATGTCTCTCACAGCAAGATGGGAAGTTGTTGTCTAAAAAGCTGCATGACAATGACTCAGCCCATTCAGGCTTTGAAATATTAAGAAGCTGCACCCAGAGAGGGCGAGAATACTATGAGAATTTATGCATGAAGGCTGTAAACCAGTGTATTGGTATGCAAATTTCTTGACTTGTTAACAGAACATTTTCTTTGCATATTAAGAATGGTGTCTCATAATTGTTTGTCTAGGTCGAGCAATCAGGCACATAGATGACTATGCTGCTGTTTTGCTAGTTGACTCGCGCTATTTACCCAGTCACACAAGTTGCTCTCGCCCAACTGACAAGCTTCCTGGGTGGATAAAGGAACGTCTTATCTGTTCCGCTGAAGGCTATGGGGAAGTTCATAGGCTATTGCATCAATTCTTCCAATTCAACAAGCACAAAGGAGGTAATTAGAACATTGAATTTTATGAGGGTCTCAAAATAACCTCTTTTCGATTACCTTCACGCATATACAAATGGTCTATGTTCTCACATTTTATTGTCACCGCTCTCGAATTGCCTGATATGCACTATTCAAAGTCATATGGGGATATGATCTTCTTGCTTGTCAGTTTGCGGTGGTTGGCACTTTGCAAGATCCACATATTGCTGCAGATTGCTATAGAGCTGCTTTCTAATTGTATTCCGTAGTTGACAATGATCTCCTTGGACACAATCCACACTATTTCGCCACTACGGTTCTGTCCTTATCTATCAATAATTGTAGTTATTTGTGTTGAGGAAATTCAGGATATAAAATTTCAGTGTCGTGATATATCATGAACTGTCAACTGTTAGCCTGCCAATTTGAAAAGTTGAACTTATTTCTTTTCTTTTTCTTGAGATTTTTATTCCTTTATTCTGTCTGTTGTGTATAAATTAAAGCATCTTTCTTATCTTTCTGGTATTAAAAATAGACATCAATGTTCACTACTTTGCTATATATTGGGTTTACACTCCATCTGCAACATTTAATTATGACAGCTTACTTTTGTAAATTAATCCCTTGCTTGCCTGAAAGAATAACGAATGATGGCGTTTTTTTCTGGAGTGATCTCAGCATGATTATATTTTAACATTTTCAAATAATTTCCATCAGAGGCCTGTATGCTTGGCTTCGAACCTTTTTTCAGATGCTTTTATAACACTGTTGTGTTCTTGGCTGTGGTAGTAGTTGACATGATCATGGATCTGTGAATAGTATTAATTGACTTGCCAAAGAGGAAGAATGGGACAAAAATCAACACTCTGTTCACTTAATTTCCACATTGCTGCATACAATGGATGCCCTGGCCTCTTGATTGCATGGTGGAAATTTAGGGCCTGTTTTGGTTT
>OY986968.1:24124790-24309191 GCA_963920575.1 Narthecium ossifragum
CATCTTTGAATGGCAATATATCCGACCCGTACCGAAATAGCCAAAATGGATCGGTTTCAGCGTTTCTTCTTCGAGCCCTGATTAGAACTAAGTGGCATCAGACTGGATCAACATCGAAACATAGCTGACATAGATCAGAGTAGTCCGATCAGATCAGCCCATATTGGTGCCATACCTAGCATGAGTTTTGGATTCGATTTCGAACCGGTCCCCCATATCAAAACCATGAGCTTGGATTGGCACACATGCAACAAAGTCAAGTCTTACGGCCGTTTTGGGTGCTTAGTAGCCGATGATGGTCATGGTTGGTCTTGGATTCTACTACTCAATCATATTTATTTTTGAAGGAAAAAGATGACTGAACTAAACCGGATAGCAACTAAAATTATACATTATTCTCCAAACCCCTAGCCATTGTTGTCATGTGACTTCATTGATAGTTACAGACTACCATGATAGAAATACCACCAAAGTCTTTTATATCCCTTGATTAGGTAAATCTATGAAAAATTTAATTAAACATATTAGAATCATAATCTAACATCTCACCTCATATATATTTTCGAATATTTTACAAGTTTCAACGCATTAAACAGTGTGGATTTAGCTATTTTGAATTATCTTCTAAAAGATAAGAACCCACAGCTACTTCATCAATAGTCTTATAGTCCAATCCTCAACAGCAACACAGTACATCCCTTTCTTTAAAAAGGATAAAAACAACCACAATAATGAGGTAATAATGAAGCATTCATATAGATCCTCCTATGGATTCTCTCTTTGTACTCATTCAAAACTTTATATAAATACCATCCATTCCTCCATTTCTAAGTAAAAGAGAGAGCCACCCAACTCATAGAAGCCTCTTTAGAAGAAGAGCTCCATTAAAAAGACTTTAGAGTTAGTTCTAGAGAGAGAGAGAGAGAGAGAGAGAGATGGAGGTCAATAGGAGGACCGGCAGCCTGAAACAGAGGCTGGCGCGCATGTTTCGACCTCCGCCGCCGCTGCTCCGCTCATCCTCCGGCGGCGGCACCGACATTGTGGAGCCTCAGCCCTTGGTCTCCGCCAACTGCCATCGATCCGATGACGTCGACCCACGATGCCAATCCTTCCCGGCCCCCTCCGACAACCCGCTCTGGCGTTGTGCGGGCACCGTCAGGCGTCTCTCCGGCTGCGGTAGCTGCCGGCCGAAGCACGCGCCGCCGGCGGAGCTCTCTGCTCTCGCGCCGAACCTGGTGAATGGTAAGAAGACGACCAAGAAGAATCAGGAGGGGAGGGTTGGATGCAACGGCGCCGGAGATGGCAGGGCTTGCCCGCCGGCTTCTCCGGCTTTTTCGCCGTCTAAGTGCTACTACTGCTTCGATGGTGCGTCCAATGGCGTCGAGAAGACGAGAGACGATAAGCTCAAGAAAAATAATACCAAGAAGAAGAAGCTCTTGACCAATGCATATGGATTCACGAGCTCTTCTTCGATGGACAGCGACGCCGACGATGGGTTAGGCTTCTTCAGCAGCGACGAAGGGCCGGCGGGGAAGGCGGAGGAGAGCGAGACGCTCTTCTCCTCGAAGAGCTTCTCCTCCGACTCCTCCGAATTCTACCAGCGCCCCTCATCCAATCGCCACAATAACAAGAACAAGAAAAACAAGTACAAATCAGCGAAGAAGAAGAAGAAGAAGGAATCCCCGCATCGTTCGTCAAGGACAACCAAGAGCTTGGACGCCGGCTGCTGGGAGAGGAGCAATGGGTACCGGCCTCTCGTCTCGGTGTCTTCGAGGGAGCTGGTGGTGAAGGAGGAGGTGGAGGAAGGCTTCGCCGTCGTGAAGAAGTCGAGAGACCCGTACGGAGATTTCCGGAGCTCCATGGTGGAGATGATCGCCGATAGGCAATTGCTGGCTCCCCAGGATCTGGAGAGGCTTCTTGAATCATACCTATCTCTCAATGCTGCCCACCATCATGCTATCATCCTTCAGGCCTTCTCTGACATATGGGAAACTCTGTTTAGTAACTGATGAACAACTCTTTAGTGAGTTGCATTGCTACCATTGTAGTAATATGGTGTTAATTCTAGTGCTCTGTTCTGATTTCTAATGTTATAATCTTGTGTTCATGCTGTAGTTTTCTATGGAAATTTGCAAGCTTTATTATGTTTAGGGGGAGGATTGGGTCTGGGCTTGCTCTGTTTTTTCTCCTGTTGAAAGCAAAAGTCAGAAGGAAAAGGCTTCAGATGGTGCACTTTCTTCTTCTTGTTCTCATTGCTATGCTTTTAGAGATCAGAAGAAGATGTGCGTTTGATCTTAGGAGTTTGGTCTCCTCTGTTTCTCTAGTAAATCCTTAGGTATTAGATTAGTGTGGATTAGGTGTACCTTTGTCTTCTTTTGACGCGACTAACACTAAAGAAAGGCAAGGTGGGTGGTTTTCCCTTCAATAAGAAGCTAAAAAGAAACAAACAATAATAAAAAGCATGGGAAAAAGACCCAGCAACAACCCTTCCTTCTTGTCCTTTATTAAGCTACCTAGATTCTCATATCATCTACGCTACTATTTGATATTTCCCTTGTGATACTATTCTGTATACTATGATACATGCATGCATGTGCCCATCCCTTAGCCTAGCCTGTCAAGGTTTTATATGTCAACGTAGTTTTAGTACTAAAAATGCCAGACTTATACAGATCTAGATGGATTGACAGCAGAAGTAAACTGATTAGGCTTATGAAGGTGGAAGCATGTATAGTAAGTAATAAAGTATACTGCTGTCATGCAGTAGGTGTAATCCTTTTTATGCATCTCTGAATCAATGCCATCACTCTGCAAGGCTACAACCAGAGCCTTTCAAGGTGATAAGAAAGCCTTTAAAGAAGGCTGTACAGGGAAATATGAACTCAAATGGGTAGAGATTGTAGAGAGACAGAGAGAGACAGAGAGAGGAGGGGCATTAAACAAGATGTCAGCTGCTTTTGTAAGCATAGGTGTGTCTATTAATGGAGGAGTCCTATAGAGGGGAGAGCATTCCTTTTGTTGAAATTGTGTGTTGTACTGTGAAGAGTGATTTGAATGAAGGGGCCTGGACAAAGCTTGGTGGCTGGTACCTATCCTATCAGTCCATCATGCTCCTATGCTCTTCCTGTGATCAATCTCTCTCTCTCTCTCTCTCTCTCTTAATAACTCCTTCGCCTTGGGTTCTGTGATTCTAACGCCCATTTCTTGCTTCTTGGAATACTCCAATTCTACTTTATACCGCCACAAAAAGGAAGCAATGCTGGGTAGATTTGCTGCTGTGAACATGTGATGAGTCCATATTGGGGGGAATGAATACATTAATGTGCTGAAGCCTGAAGGTGGTAATGTTCTTGTTTGTAGGGGGTGCTGTTATGTACCCTGAGCTCGGTGGCCAAAGCCATGAATTCGGATCAAAGGTACGTAGGAAGAGTTCAACTCTATCAGGCTTTGTTTCTTTTTAGTATCACTGAGAATCCCTCCTAAAGATATTAAACATCACAAAACCCCTCAAATTTATGGCAATTTCACACCAAAAAAACAATCCCTGACTATAATGGATATATCTATGTATCTTTAAACTTATGTCTTGATGTACCCAAGACTATCTTAGTCATTCATCAGCTTTAACTGTGCATTTTTGTCATGGCTAAGTCTCTTAAATGGATAGAAAGAGCTATATGATGTTATCCCTATATTTTCATAGGATTTTGTGATACCGTCAGAAATCTAAGGGGCTTTCTGATATTTACTATCTTTTGAGGGGCTTCTATGATATTAACCATATTTGTTTAATAAGGCTTCAACAGTAACCAGGTGATTTTCTTTTCTTTAAACGGCACGTCTTGCATCTAAGATGGCAATGGGCTGGGCTAGTATCCTGGCCCATATTTTCTGATCCATTGGACCATGATGTGCCTATGAGTAGCCCGTGTCACAATTGGCAGATGAGCATCTTTCACAAATCGAGGGCCTTGGACCTTGGGCTTTTAAATCCGCAATAAGAGACTCATCAACCACTGTCACTCACTCACTCTCTCTCTCTCTCTGTGTGTGGTTTGCTTGCCGGAGTGAGAGAAAGGGAATGATACTAAGATTGTAGCACTGCAAAGGGGATCATACATATATATATACACACACACATCATCCTGATCGCTCCTTTAATTGTTCTCCTAGCTAAGCAAAGTATCTCTTTGTGAAGGGAATGCTTTGTTTAATCTACTAATTAAGCCGGCCTTTCAAGCTATTACAACGTCAAAGATGGTGGTTGGCAGACTTCCAGTCTTCCACACACAATTAATCCTTTTTCTTCGTCTCTCCTTTCGGCGAACATGGATTATATATATTTTACTTGAGGATCGAGATAATGCACCATTGATCTTTAATTATGTTCATAAGCTCAGTTTAAAGTTGGATCTCCTCCTACCTAACAAGGATTCGTTTGTATAATTCTTAATTGCCGACTAATTAAGTTGGATCGAGCTCTTCTTCACATCTACAGGGCCAGGCCAGGAGACAATTAACTTGATGAAGATGAGTGGAATGTTCACATTGTTTAACAAATGTCTTAATGGAACGGTACGAGAGGATCACTGACTTAAGTGCCATAATTTCCTGAATCGTGGCACTTAGCAATAGGTAATCGATCACCATTAATTTCAGAACCATAATTATGAAAGCACTCATGACCTTATGGGGTCTAGCAATATCACTACAATTGGAAAAAGATCCATGCAAGATACCCGAAATGATGGATGTTGGGTACGCTTTAACTTCTTTCAATAAGATCATCGAGATCCTTGAGGAAATTAAAATAGCTGGAGATCATCAGATTGGTATACGTACTTTGATCTCTTGCTCAAGTTTAACTAGGAATTATAGAATTCTTGCAATTCTTTTAGCTTTATATATAAATTTCCAGACATCTTGGGTGATCGCTTTTAACCGATATAGCTATCACAGGCTTACATTTGGTTGAAGACATAATGAGATAAGAGAACAATTAACCTTTTCCACACAAAAGAAAAAAGTTGGCTCATTCAAACATTAGACAAGGGTGTTTGGAGCTTTATTCATTTCCATTTTATCCATCGTACTCTAAAGATTAAAAGAACGAGTCGGCATTGCTGAACGAGTACATCATAGGGCCGGGCACCACACATCAGGCTAGCTGCTGAACTTTGTGCACATAGTTTAGTTGGTTACCCTTAGAGGAAAGCCTAGCTATATATGCATCATTGGCTTTTCTCAAAGTAAAAAGTTGCTGTAAAGCTATGCCAAGCATTTCCATTTTTAAGGAATAAAGACCATTTTCTAAGCTAATCATGTCCTATCTTTAGCTATATTTTAAGTAGCATTTAACAAAACACGACAAACATCAATCACTCTTAACTTAATGTTTAAGTAGTCACACTTCTCTTCCCAAGTTCATCTACATTTATAAAGGATCTTCAAGGCAACTTCTTTTCTCACCAAGATTGCCACTCTCAAAGCAGCAGGGTCCCCTTTAGCAGCACCAACATCCTTCTTTTTTAATGATTATTTCAGATAGTTACACTACCCTTGCAACATGCGGTACATGTTATGAGTTACCCCTAAGAATCATATAGGCCTCCTATTATAAATAAAGCTCGCAACGTTCATGTTTTGCCCAAAGGGCCTGTATGGTCGGGGTGTTTTGGCACCAGCTGATGTTGCATGAATAGAAACAGCCAATTTGGTTGTTTTCGCTGATGCATGCATGCAGATCCTTAATAAGCTGATGAACCCTCTCTGTTTTTAGCATTTATGGGTCTATGTACCCTCATAAATAAAAAAATAAGATTGTATTTATTGTTATATGAGGTGAAGTGATGTGGATGCACCATCCGATATAGTCAAACCAAACACACACTTAAAAGTGAGTTGAATGAAGCCTTTCACCATCATCTTTTAACGAGTTTTTCCTCCAAATACCTATGATCAGCAAATACTTCCAGGCAACTTTGGTAAAAGACATGATTCATAAAAGATGTTGTCTCAATCGATCCCAGATTATATCTTGTCACAAAGGTACTCTCGATTCTGTTTGTCGTATGTCTAATTGTGTGACCAATCAACGAGCGCAGCGAGATCCTTTTAGTCATGCATTAGGCCTAAAGCATGCAACATCTTGTCTTGCCTGGAGATACTTGTTTATGTAGCTAGTATGACGGCAACCACCTGAGGAACAGATATGCATGTGTAGCAGGCAAATGAACTTCCTAGTTAGGTACAAGTTCCTCTTATTGCACCAAGTCAACCTTTGAACAGTAGTAGGCCTGCTGCAGACAAGTATAAGCTGATTAGCAGCAGAGACTCTTTCCATAAACCAAACAAGCACTAGCTAGACACTTGTTATATATGTATTCACACACACATATATATACTTAAAGCTTTAAGTACTATCGTTTAGCTTTATATAGTTCTTCTTATATAGTACACCTAGCTAGTAAACTATTGAATGGTCATAGCAAGGCCAAACATGTATATCTCAGCTAATTAGCAGCAGAGACTCTTTTCCATAAACTTATGATGAACAAGCACTATAGACACTTTCACTTTGTCATATATATATATATTCACACAGACCTGAAGCTAGCTTTAAGTACTATATATCGAAAGGAGCTAGCTAGGCCTAAACTGGCAGGAACATTCATCAAAGCCAAAGCATGCATGCACAGCTTAACTATATATTATCCCACTCTGACTACCTATATTGATGATATTATTGCTTATCAATTGTACGGTGCATTCTTTTGTTTTTCTGTGCACTCTTCTTCTATGTTTAGTAAGTGATCTGTGCTGGCATCGCCTATTGGACAAATTTGGGTGATTATGGGGAGACCTAACCACTGAAAACAGCTAGTGTGGCAATCAACTAATTAAGCACTCAGACCTAACCACCAAAAGAATTGCAATATGAGACCCTTCTTGTCCCCTTCCTTTGTTGTTTAGTGTCGGAAAGGTCATGATATATAATTAAGCAGCAAAATACTTTGTATAATATATTTATATACATACACTGATCACTCAACAACAGCAGCCATTCAAGAAACAAATGATACGAGGTAGGTGAGCACACACATATATATATATATATATATATATATATATATATATATATATATATATATATATGGGGCTGGTTCCACGTACATAACTTAACACAAATTTTGACATTATATCTCAGCCCTTGAGATTAAAACACAATATCATCTCCTCTCTCACCTTTCATTTAAAACTGAGTAAGGTATAGGGTTAATACAAGTCGAACTCACTTGGGATCCGAAACCCAATTTTAAACCCAAAACCAAGTCCCAAATCAGGTGCTAGCAAGATGATATCCTTTTCAGGCCGCATCAATGACCCGCTGTACTTGGGCCTCCCCATGGGAGCTCCACCTCCATCAGCCCCAGCTTCCACCACGACGACACGAACGTGTCCCCCCTCGGGAACCCTTTGTGCAGCTCCCCCCCAGTCGATCACCGACCGCGTGTACTCGTCGCTCATCCACGTCACCCCCTCTTAGAGGAGCTCCACGATGCGCCCCAACGGCAAGGTCTAGAGCTCATGGTGTGTGGCGGCGCCGTAGGCGGTAAGCACGGCGTTGCCAGTGTAGGAGCGTGGTAGGGGCAGTTGCAGCCTTGGCCGGCGTTCGACGGTGTAGAGGATGGTGGAGATCTTGTCTAGATTGATATTTTCGACGGTGGTGGCGGATAAGGCATTGCACTGCCACAAGTGGGCGGTGACCACGTTGAAGCTGGTGATCCATGGGCCACCGGCTTTGCTGCCGTCGATTCGAGCGTTGTCCTTGAGTGTTTGTCCATCGTCGGAGCTTCGCGAGGATCTCAACTTCTTTGTAGAACTCGCCAATCTTTTTCCCCTCGTAGATCCGCTTGATCACCACGCGCTAACCGATGGGGAGCTTGTTGAGGTAGACCTTGCCACTCGAGCTCCTCCTCCACACCACCGCCGTCGCCAGCGCAAGCTAGGGTTTTTGGGTTGGAGGAAGGAGGGAACGAGAGAAATTATGTCCTGCACAAAGCTAAAAAAGAGGCTTTGGAAGGGTCATTTCATGAGATTATAGAAGGCTGGGTACCGGCTCTGATACCATTTGTAATGTCATCGTCCTTTTTACATAATAATTCTGGGACTGCTCAAAGACAAGCACACTTAAGCTGTAGTTTTCTGACGGAATCACTGTCATTACGACTTTAAAACACGTTATGTTATAAAATGAGTGTTATAAAATGAGATTAATATACATATAGATATGTCACCGATCCACACCTAGACGTTATAAGATTGCTTAATCGACCGTCCGATTCAGTTAGATGTCCCCAAGACGAATATCCGAATCGATACAATCCATCCTCCTTGGGGGATTCTCACATAAGGCGTGTGCTTCCTAGATCTTTACGTATCGGCATATATATCATGTACACAAGTGGGGGTGGTGGCCGGCGCCGGCAATCATTTGGTGTTGAGTGGGGGAGGGGTGTCTGGTGCAAGAGATGGGACGGTGAGATCCGGCCATAGGAATCAAAGTGAAAAAGGGAGGAGGATATATATATATATATATATATATATATATATATATATATATATATATATATATATATATATATCTATCTATGGGATCTGCTAGCAGCTTTCATGGGATGGATGCACTGCCATGCCACCCTCCTAGCTAGCTTCATATATCCTAGTCATGGGGTCCTCCCCCAGCCCCCTCCCACCCCCACCCAGCCCCAGTGTGACCACTGGCCTGCAGGGATCTTAGTTATAGCCATCTAGCTAGATCGCCTCCCCTGTGCACTGCTGAGACTATCAATTCTACTTTGTGCTTTGGTTTTGGCCCATCTGACTCAATTGTATATATGGTCCCTTATTTTCTTTTCACTTTTCTTCAGCTGTCACCCTCATTTAGTTTATTTATATGGATATTCCCAAGCGTGCGTGGGGGGGGGGGGGGGGGGGGGGGCAGAGTTGCCGCCATGGTTCTCCTTCTCAAATTCTCTATAGACACCAACCCTTGAGATGTTCACAGACAGACAAGCTATCTCTAGTTTCCTTTTCACTCCAATATATATATATTACTCTACGTTACTATCCTTGTTTTGAGAACTGAGTCAAGCCATGAGGACGTTCGGTAATCTTACAACCGCAAGAAAGGAATCTCTTTTACTTGATCTGTTTATGCCTTCTTTAAATTTAATAATTAAAGAATTGAATGGTAAATATTTTCTTTTCCTAAAGCAACTTTATTTGTCTTATAATTAATTATTAAGCCTTGAAATTTTATCCTAAGTGATATCTTTGCACTGAGTATTCACACGTGAATATGAAATTTAAGGAAAGTAAGGATTGAAACTATTAATCTCTACTCTAATATCATTTACCTTACTCTATATTTATATAGGAACCCGTGATCTAAATGATTTAATAGCAACTACTCTCCATGCATGTTTAAATTAAAATCCTACCTGAAGACCATCTTGGCAGCGCTCACAGGCTCGTTGGCATTTCGAGCGAAGCATGCAAGAGATGACATACTAAAATGATACTGCTGTTAGATAAGAGTACGTATTAATTTGCTATGGTTAAGATTGTATTTATAAATAACAAGAATCGAAAGAGAGATAATTTTTGACAACTCCAGCTTCATGGCTTTATAGATCATTGATTCAAGGACCCGATATTTTAGAAATGTTGGCCTAAATTATAAAGTATCTGAATTGCTAGAATTAATAGGGTATTCGAGAAGAGCTCTCTCAAGTGTTGGGACCTTAACTGTGTCTTACGTAATCCGTTGCCTGAGGACCCATGACCATTGGACCCTAAATGTGATCAGCTTGGGTTGAGTACTTAAAGACTGAAGGACTAATTAAAGATACAATAATCTACTCAATTCGAACCTCTACGGTTTTATTTTATTGGAATAATTTATATATTAGTGACACTCTGTATTTTTTTTTAATATATTAATGTCACTTTTGATGTTTTTATATATTAATGACACTTTTATATAACATGACAAAATTATCCTTCAGTTATGTACGGCTCCTCACTTTTTACGTAACTTCACTCACTTTTTGGCGTAGCTAAATTCACTTTTTACATAACTTCATTTATTTGTCGTGCAACTATTTTTATTTTTAATCACATTATAAATGAAGCTGCGTAACAAACGAATGAAGTTACACAAGTATGGATAATTTCCATATGTCAAGTAAAAATGTCATTAATATACTGCTAGCAATAAAAGTGGGACAAAACATTATAAAAATTAACATGGAATACCACTGCTCCTTTTCTTTTGGAAGCAGTCTTAAAAAACCATAGAATATCATTAATATACATATTACTATTTTTTCTTTTGGGATTAGTCTCAACCAATGCCCGCCAATCTACGTCAACAAGGAGCTTCATGGTATATTGGTATCTTACATCTATAGATAGATAGCACATCCGCCTAAGAATAGAACAAATGTACACAGCGTACGTCCTTCTTTGGCTCTATAATCGTGGCCGTACCGTGCGCATGGCCATACGGACTGTGTAGCTCTGGACTACCTCTACTACTACTGGCAATAGCTGATCAATTGGCTCAGCGCACTCCATACTCCCACACGCGCGCGAGCGCGCGCGCGTGCAGAGAGACACACAGAGATCAAGAGAGAGAAAGAGAAGAGAGAGATTTATGGGTTGGAAAAGGTACATGTGGGCGAGGTTAGTTAGATTACGTTGAGATCTATCCCTGAAGGTGAGGGATTCCCTTCCACCGTGGAGGGGATCACACTCATGCTCCCCTGCTCTGACAGGGTCGGTGGGCATGGTCAATTGCCCATTATCATGATCCATATTAGTAGTAGTAAGTCCTACCACCACCTTACCTAGCTCCATATATATATCTCTACGTATTAACGTATATATACAATATAATATACATGCTCGGCTAATGAACAGCTCCACTCAAATGGAACACAGAGAGAAACAGAATATATATCATTCATATACCCAAACCAATACTTAAATAAGTCAACAGGAATCTCTCATAAATCACCGCGTCCACTCGATAATCGAACGGACGTCGTTTATGGTACGCGAAATGGTCTAAGGAAGACGGATTCCGTCCATTCCTTATTTACAGTGGCTGTCAAACACACAAATGCAAGGAATCAGAATTACGGATTCCATCCATTCCGTCCATTGGCATCATCCATGTTGAGCCAAATGCACCCAAAAAGAATATATATGCATACATCATCTTTTCAATCTTATCCAATTGAAAATTTTGAATTTGAACTCCATCTGAGAGATAGATTTGAGAGGATATACATATATATGTTGGCACCACGTGAGTCCATGTAGTGACACATCAGCCTTTTTTTTTTCCTTCTATTTGTCAAATAAATTGATATGTCAAGAAGACAATGAAGATAAAAAGAAATTCAATACCATATCATCTTCATTAATCGTGATCGTATTAAAATTTTGTTCAAAAAAATTGATATTTTATCAGGAATGAGAGGAGTTTGACTGACGTTGGTGTCAAATCGAAATCAAATCCAGGCGAATATTGTCCTATTTTCCCGAGGAAATTAAGATGCTGGGGTTTAACAAAATCTTTGTCAGCAGACAGTACACACAAAAGGATTAGAATAAAGATTTGATGCATCGTGTCGCACTTAGGATGTGTCGCTCGCACTACTGAGCTTCAATGTATCTAATCTTTTCAAGTTGCCTCAACAAACAATATAAATAAGCCACTCATGGAACTCATTCTCCCTTCGTCGCTCTCTTTCCAAGCCTTTAGCCACACCTCTCTCCTCTCTCCTCTCTCCTCCCTGCTGAAATCCTCAAACGGATAAACCCTTCCTCTCCTCATAGATCCCCCGCCAAACCAGGGCTAAACCCTTACATCACTCACCTTAATCCATTTTCGGATAAGATATCTAGAGAGATAAACACCTACCTACCTCGTTGGATAATCCATAACTAAGCTTAGAGTGAGAGAAACCCCAGTAGGTTCAGATCCACATCTCTCTCTCTCTCTCTAGATCTCCTCAACAATCCCAAGAACAAGTAGAACACCTTATTATGGAGATACCCATCTAGTTAGTCCAATATAGTTGCAATTATCTTTCTTATAATTAGCTATTTTATTATTCATGGACTGTTGGAGAGAGTCGGAAGGGAAAAGAGTCCATGACCCTTTATTCTATCTCTTCCACCAAGACACAGGCGGCGCCGGCTGTCTCCGGAATCAGATGGCGGTGGCTTTGGCCACTGGCAAAGCCAAAAGGTGTGTGTCTATTGCGGGACCGATCATCGTCGGCGCTGGGCCGTCGGGCCTTGCGGTGGCCGCCTGCCTGAAAGAAAAGGGGGTGCCGAGCTTGATCCTGGAGCGGGCCAACTGCATCGCTTCCCTATGGCAACACAAGACCTACGACCGCCTCCGGCTCCACCTCCCCAGAGAATTCTGCGAGCTTCCTCTCATGCCGTTCCCGGCGACCTTCCCGACGTACCCCACCAAGCAGCAATTCGTGGCCTACTTGGAGTCCTATGCCAAGCAGTTCGGCATCCGGCCGGCGTTCAACGAGGCGGTGGAGAGCGCTGAGCATGACGACGCTCTCGGCCTGTGGAGGGTCAGGACAGCGGCGGCCTCCGGCGGTGTCAAAGTCGATGGAGAAGATGGGCAGACGGAGTACCTCTGCCCGTGGTTAATCGTGGCCTCCGGCGAGAATGCGGATCCAGTGGTGCCGGAGATCGATGGTTCCAAGGAGTTCAGAGGGCCCGTCGCCCACACGAGCTTGTACAGGAGCGGCGACGCGTTCCGGGGGAAGAGGGTCCTCGTGGTCGGCTGCGGCAACTCCGGCATGGAGGTCTGCTTGGATCTCTGCAACCACAATGCCCAACCTTCAATCGTCGTAAGAGAGGCGGTATGTTGCTCTATCTAATCTAATCTAATATCTCTCTCTCTCTCTCTCTCTCTAAGAAACCTAGTTATATAGGGTTTTGGAGATGTATATATTGTTAAAGATGTTGATTCGCTTATATATACGCGCGTATACATGAATGATCTAGTTATCATCAAATCGTATCATGCAACTTATTAAGGATCTCATTGTTCGTTGGTGTGGTGCTGCTATATTAAATTAGAAATTATCTCGCAAATCATATATCTCTCTTTTCTCTCTTGCTCGTCCTGTCTCTTTGTCTAGTGTGGGTGTCTCATGTCTGTGCGATGGTGATTGATCACTCATCATAAGCACAGTTATATATATATATATATACATACACACACACGACTCGCGTGTCACACACATTCCTCTCACTGCATGTTTATTAATGCTCATTATACTCGTAAAACATGGAATATATACATATATATTTATAATCCGTGGAAAAGAAAAGTTTTGGCATGCGAGCAAAGATAGATTCCCGTTTCCCTTTCTTGGAATCCATCCGCACGCGGGAGATCTCTCTCTCTCTCTCTCTCTCTCTCTCTCTCTCTCTCTCTAAACTTCTTTCTTCCCTTGTCGTTTCTTAATTTGTTCTTTTTTCTAGCAAAGTTAGTGCACTAATAACTAAAGATCTAGAAACCTTAGGTTCTTTCATGGCATGCTTTCCCTCAAGTTGATATTAGTTATGTTCAGAGATGATCGAGTGGATCATGAGGAGACTTTACCAAGTTGTATGGGGCTCGCGGGATCAGGGGTGGGGAGCGGCCGGGGGGTTGGATCATATCACAAACAGCTATATATATATATATATATATATATATCATCTCATCTTTATTACACTCTTTTGGATCTCTTTTTGTGACCTTTTTTTTTTCCCTTACATAAATTATTAGCAGGTGCATGTACTGCCGAGAGAGATGCTAGGTCGATCCACTTTCGGGCTGTCCGTGTGGCTTCTCAAATGGTTCTCAGTCCAGACGGTGGATCGCTTCCTGCTGCTCGTCGCGCGGTTCATGCTCGGCGACACAGCCAAGTTTGGCCTCGAGCGACCTCAGGTCGGCCCGCTCGAGCTCAAGGGCCTCACCGGCAAGACTCCGGTCCTCGACGTCGGCACGCTGGCTAAGATCAAGTCTGGAGATACCAAGGTCTGGATGCACTCCTATGCAGTACGTATGATGTCTGCTACACTAATTGGCATTTCTGATCAAGATCAATTTCACGCTGCAGGTTCGCCCGGCGATCAAAAAGTTAACAGCAAATGGAGCTGAATTCGTCGATGGGCTAACAGAGGAGTTCGATGCCATAGTTTTCGCCACAGGCTACAAGAGTAACGTGCCATCTTGGCTAAAGGTAACATTTAACAATATAACTTTGTTTTCCATGAGTATTTCCCACTTGATACACATTGCCCACTTAAAACAAGAACATACTTAATTAGTATGAGTTACTCAGAAGGGAGAGATTGGCCTGTTTGAATTGGCAGGAGAGGGAGTTCTTCTCAGAGAGAGATGGGCTACCGAGGAAGCCATTCCCTAATGGCTGGAAAGGAGAGCATGGCCTTTATGCTGTGGGGCTCACAAAACGAGGTCTAATGGGAACATCCATGGATGCTAAGAGGATAGCTCAAGATATCCAGCAATGCTGGAAATCAGAATCAAAGTAGCCCATATATATGTTTCTCTTATATAGACACCAACCTACGTTGCTGGTCAGTAGCCTGCATGCATGATATATAGAGTTTTGTTATGAAGAAGGAACTTGGTGGATGAGTATTGTATATATCTTGTATATTGCATGTCGATTCTCTAATTTGATCGACTAACTTAGGCTAGAGAGAGAGAGAGAGAGGGAGGTACAGCTAGCTTGTGGGGGCCTGTAGCTGGGTTAGCATATTTGCGAGGGCGAGATTTCATATTTGTTTGTTCTTTGAAGAGTGGCCATGTACTTCTTTTGACTGTGGGAGAGGAGCAAGAAAGTTGGGACTCTTCTTCCTACCCAATTATTGCTTCATATATATTTTGCTTTCTCATAAGCACATGTCCTGTTATTTTAGATTCTTTTTCATCTTTAGGAAGGACGTGATCATGTCTACAATCTCATGAAAATGATCATATCTATCAGCCATATATATATATCATGTTTTATAATAATTATGATCATATGTATGTATGTATGTATATATGTATGTATGAAATTGAAGACAAGGACACATCGAAGGGTCTATACTTATAAAAATTATCTATCCATCCTATGTTTTTCTAGTTGTGACTCTCTCAAGGTGATCAATCAATGCAAACTAATGAGTTGTATCCATACATATCCATGTCCTCCACCAGGACCACCACTAACACTATTCATGAGTTTGATAAGGTAGAGGATATATATATATGGGTGTCTACGTCCATACACACATGCACTTGTACTATCTATACAGATGCCCGCTGGCATATTCCAAAGCTTGGAGCTCTCTTCTCCTTGACTTTTGCAGCCATTTGAACATTCCACTCTCTTTGTGTGAGTGACTTAGCCATGACCTCAACCTTACGCAGCCCATGAGATCAAAAACAACACTTGGAAGAGAGGCAGAGAGGTCTTTGAATCGTGTATACATGCAGTTTGAAACCTAGCTGGCCGGACATTCTATATATATGTGGAGTTTTCATTCTAGAGAGAGGAGAGAGGAGAGAGGAGAGAGGAGAGAGGAGAGAGGGACGTATCTTGACTGGCCTGCTGCCATCCACTATAGAATCCATACATGTGAGTATGCACACACGCAGGCCAAATGATTGAGAGAAGAAAGCATGGGCAAGGAGTAAGTGGCGGTCCCGAAGGAGCTGATCGATAGATCGATATACGTGTTAGCTAGGTAGCTGACGTGTATATATGCATACTATTATATATATACATACATATTACAAGACGAAGAGAGGGACCAAGATAGAGCTAGCTAGTTAGTAATTCGAATCTCGTGGACCATTAGGTCAAATGGGACCAGATTTTTTTGCGGTTGGGATGTTATGGTGTAAAGAGACCCTGCTGTACGTACCAGTCGCAGTGGATGGAGACAACACAATCCAGTGGTTTCCTCCATATGTAATGTTTTTCCATGGTTTTGTCTCACACCAACTTGTTGCTTCTAAATACACAATCTTGTTTACTAAAGTATAACCACACTTATTTCCACTGCTTCGAACATGTTAACAAAATGTTTGGCAATATTATGTTATGGACTACCGAACTCATAAGCTAAACTCTGTGGTATATATATATACTGACCAATAAGTTGGATGAATATAGAATTACTCTTGGCCTATTCATAAAATATGAAAATTAAGAACTATAATTCTTTTAGTAGTATCGTATGTGAAATGTAAACATATTGACTCTATTTCGAAGCCGATGCTTTGGCTGCCTCCGTTTGGGCGAACACCATGATCCTCTATACTTGAGGCCTTCTTTGTCCTCTTGGCATGTTTCTTTTTGTATTTTGAAGTTTAGTCCTTGGGCTCAACTAATAATAAAAAAAAAAAAAACATATATTGTATCAGAGCTGGGCACGTACGTCTTGAACTAGGTGGTTAGAATTAACACATACATATATAGATAGAGTGATACGGCCAAACAAGCATAGGATCACTGCAGAGAGATCCCTGGTTGTCCTGAAAAAAACCATCGAGTTGCTGCTATGACCAGCCAGAGCCACTTGCAAATCTTTATAGCTAGGGTGCATGAAATTACCCATCTCATCCCTCAGCTAGCTCAGTGCTACTTGGGTCCCTCAACACTTGGAAGATCCCATTAAGTTTGCTTGCTCTAATAATCCAATCACTAGGATCAAAATGCTTCTTTTCACCAAGAGTGGCATCAGCCTCTTATTGCCAATAAGATTGGAGATGACTTTTACTCCATTAATAAGCTAAAGTATGAACCCTGCCCATAGCTTCCATACACTCTCATGCCTTTCCTTTTTCCTGTAAGCAGATGGGCATGCATGATGTTTAGCTCTTCAGCTTTGGGACACTTTCTCTCCTAATGATTGCACATCCACTCCCAAATCCAAGCCGTTCTAAGAACAGGAGTTTAGGCTTGACCCCTGAGAGCCCCCACCACATATATATGATATATATGGGAGGTTTAAAAAGCACTTTCAATTATTTGGTGCACCAGAGTCACTTTGCAAACTAGAAAAGCACCACCTTTCATCTTCTGTCTCCCTCATAGTCATATCCATAGGCAGTTCAAGCTAGAGAGAGAGAGAGAGAGAGAGAGAGTAGTATAGGTACCTATGGCATCAAACCCTAGAGACATGCAAGTAGCGACCTTTTGGAAAGGCTCTTGGTGCTTTATATCACATGAGGACGGGTATCTCAAAGGGTATCAAGAAGATCCTGATGATTCCACTGCCGTCCAACTACTGCCAATCACTTGTCAATTAGGATCTTTGCTTGGCAATGTCCTGCTTCGATCCTCTCTTTCCCTCTCTGCTATCAATCATTCTCACACTCACTACTTATTAGTGTGAGAGTATGATCTCTGTCTTCAGTACCAAGATCGAGTCACTATCCATGACCAAAACCATCCACCATATACGTGCAACGTGCAACCTCTTTTCCTAGAGAAAGAGGACTATATAATGTTTACCTATAGCAAGTATTGAAAACTAAAAGGGCTTTCTTCTGTTCTTACTAAGATTGGATATTTTGATGGCATATATATATATGAGGATCTCACCATGGATGCATGCTTGATGTGTGTAAGCACTTTTTATCTCGCCATTCCCTTAGTTGGACATGGTTCAAGTATGGAATCAGTACAAATTTATGCCTACGTTTCGGATATCCATGCCCGCCGGTTAGATGATAACTATGTAGGATGTCTAGCTATCAGTCTATATATATCAGCTGCCTCGTCTCATACATACACGGTTAGCTAGTTTCGAACTATTATATTAGCTAGATTCTTCCAACACTTTTTTTAAAAAAAATTCTAGAAACAATGGCATCAGTTCTGAGGGGCAAACAATTAATCAAGAAGAAATGTGAACCGTGATTCGATCGAGAAATCTCTTCTCAAACGATGTTGAAAACGAGCAAGGAGTCAGTACAGTAGTGAGTTCGAGTGTCATCTTAATTGTATGAACCATGCCATCTCCTTAGCTTGCATATATATTCTTTATAAACTGCCGACATATATATATATATATATATATATATATATATATATAATAGGTGGGACCTGCAGGGAAGTCACATGAGCTTCTGTTGATGAATGGATGGAGGCCAATAGGTTTCATTCCCACTCTCCAAAAGTCTGGGGATTGATTGGTTGGTTGGTTGGTTGGCACATGAGAGTATCATGATGACATAAAAAGATTCGCCTGCATCTTAGATTTCAGGAACCTCTCGATCTCTATCTTCTGATCTGATCGGCTTTTGGAGCCATATATGTTGGTTCCTAGCCACAGTCTTCAGACATACGACCAGCTTTTGTAAAGCTCTTTGTCCATCTTGGCATTGCCAGGAGAAATGGAGATCCAGCTTGAAGATTCCACTGTCAGGAGTCCTTTATATATACCTCTCATTAGTGGGTGACTACTGACTAGTGGTTTGTCGAACACAAAGGAGCACTCACATCTCTCTCTCTCTCTCTCTCTCTCTCTCTCTCTCATTACGTAATTAATGGCACGATATACTTGTTTTTGTTCTAGGATAACATCTAATTTAGTCGACAGTGGCAGCACACTTGAAAAGAAAGTTTTTAACCTAATTCTTCACAGAAAACAATCATAACTTTTAGAAAGCCTGCAAAAATTTATGGCCCTATAAGCCCATTAGCAACCCAACATAGGATCGGCTGTTTCTGGGTATTCCTTTATAGGCCTAGGATGTTTGGTTCGGCCCGGTCCATTGACAGCAGTATTTCTAGAGATTACTTTCTTATGCTGCTAGCTCATATAAAATATAAATAATAAAGGGTACGTGAAGAAAAAAAGTGCTAGAGTAAAGCATTTGATACTCCTCCACCTATATGTCCTTTTTAAAAATTTCTTTAACTAATTTATTCTCAATTAATCTACTTTTTTATCATCCCACCATCCACCTATAAGCCCAAGTGTGTGAAATTAATTTTATATTGCAGCGAGTCAATCTTTATTAGTAAATCCTAAACCTGCCACATCGAGACGATCAGAAGGGTCCAGAATCTGGGAGAATAAGTTGGATGGGTTGCACTAATTGTACAGATAAATGGCAGTCACAAACAAACTCGTAATCTCACAATAAATTTGGGAGTTGACAGTTGATGGTATGTCTTAGCAATCCTACTATTGTACAAGTGTCTTCCTTCTCTCTCTTATAATTAATTATTGTACTATCTAACTTTACTTTAATTGATCAGATTGACAAGAAACTTAGAGAAGAATACTACACATATCTAACACTCTTAATTATCATTATCCTGCAAAATTAAGTTAGCATGTCCTCCTCTTCCCTGCATTCTGCATTGGATCCTGAATTCCAGGTAGCTGCACATCCACGCAAGATGTAATCAATATAAAAAAAGGTTTGTGTACGTGGTATTTTAGCCATGTACATTACACATGGCTGAGGTGGTCATGTATTATTGGCTTACGTGATGGGGATCAGTGGACGTGAGTAGATCTGGACCATTAAATATAGTCATGTACGATGCACATGTCTACGTGACATGTACCCCAATCATTTCTCTTTGAAGCACTAATTCCGGAGCTCTTGATCAACTCTAATTTAAGCACTGCACAGAACCCTTATTTATGATACTTTTTGGACCCCGAATTGTATGGGAAGTTAGAGTGACACGTCACTAGAAAGTGCAATAAATTAAAAAAAAAGATTAATTACAAATGTGCCCTTGAAAGTTTGCTGCATATTATATATATACAGTTTTATATTCTTTTATATTATATATATGTCCCTGTAAATATTGAAAAAAAGTTTAAAACATACCCTTTCTTCCTCACAATATTAAAAAAAAATCTGTAAAATGATCATTTTGTTCATAACCTACCCTAAATCCTAATAAATATAAATAAAGGGTCAAACGGTCTTTTTACTGGGTTTTTTTTTAACAACGTAAGGGTGAAGGGGGTATGTTTTAAATTTTGTCGATATTTACATAGACATGTATGTAATACGAAAGATTGTAAAGATATATATATAACATAGTAAATTTTCATGAGCATATATATATACTAGTATTCACCTGTGCCCCTGTCACAGTTTTTAGTTATTACTAATATAAAATTTTAACAAACTCATTGTAGTTTGTTTGGTTAGACGGCTGTGTTGACCCGTAGGTGGTCCAGGGTTCGAAGGTTGGTCGTAGCTTTTTTTGTTCACTGCCACGATAAAACATAGCTAATAAAATATAAAAATATTATAAGTCTAACTTAGGGTGTATAAAATAATATATAAGTCTTAGCATAAGATAATATTAATAGAGTTGATTTGAATTAATGCAGGTTTATATAAAGCAAACTTAAGGAATATATATAAAGAAACTTAGGGGATATGAATTAATGCAGATTTAACCGTTATTGCTCCTTATAAGATTGATATATTGATATATATATATATTAAAAATCTTAAATTAAAGTGTCTGCATGGATCTTGTAAGTCATCAGGGCAGTGGTACGTATACGCTTGATGCGATGCCTCCACAGCACCAAACAAGGGCCGCCATCCCCCAACAGCATGCATTAACGTGAGCTAGAGGACAGTTGAGCCTGTATTAATTAATTCTAGTCTTCAATCTAGTTGGTGTTATCACCGATTCACACCTCTCTCTTTCGCTGCTCCCTCTCCTCACCTCTATATATCCACCACCCTTCTCTTCTTTGCCAAATTAAACTACTAGTGAGTGAGTGTTGCGTGCTAATTAGCCCATGGATCACTTCACTTCCATCTTCTCCTTGCTGCTGGTGAGATATCTATCTATCTATATATTTTTGTTGCTACCAGCTGAAACTATATAGCTGATCATGCTTCCTGAGTTACATAATTAATCGTTGTTGATTAAATGCTGCAGCTCGCAGTTGCTGCAACCCATGCAGCCACACCGGCCCAGTTGTACTGGAACTCTGTTCTTCCCCACTCTCCCATGCCAAATGCCATCAAAGACCTCTTGCCCTCTGGTCTCTCTCTCTCTCTCTCACACACACACACAGACTCTCTCTAGACTCAGTTCTTGCAACGAAATAACTGTTTAATTTGGTGGTTTCCAGACGTCGCAGTCGATGTCAAGAGTGGAGGTGTTCACGTGGACGCCGAAAAGGGGAAGCCCGGCGGCACAGCCGTGGACGCCGGCAGCAAGGGCGTAGGCGTCAACGTCGGAGGTAAGGGCGGAAGCACCATCGTCGGGGTGGGCAATAAGGGCGGCGTCAACGTGCGCACTGGACCATACCACAAGAAGAAGCCTGTGGTCGTCACAGTGCCCTATTCTGGACCCTTTTTGTACAGATACGCAGCCACCGAGACCCAACTCCACGACGACCCCAACGTGGCCCTCTTCTTCTTGGAGAAGGACCTGCACCCCGACAACACCATGACCATGCACTTCACCAAGACAACCAGCGGCGCCGCCTTCCTCCCTCGCCGTGAGGCCAACTCCATTCCATTCTCATCCAAGAAGCTTCCAGAAATCATTACTAAATTCTCCATCGACAGTGCTTCTCCCGAAGCCGCCACCATGAAGAAGACGCTTCAGGAGTGCGAGGAGCCTGCAGTCAAGGGCGAGACCAAGCACTGCGTCACCTCGTTTGAGTCCATGGTGGACTTCAGCACGTCAAGCCTCGGCACTCGCGACGTCCAGGCGGTGTCCACCACGCCGAGCAAGGACGAGACGGCGAAGCAAGAGTACACGATCGCGCCCCCGGGCCCCAAGAGGCTAGCTGGGTCGAAGCTGGTGACGTGCCACTCCATGGCCTATGCCTACGCGGTGTTCTACTGCCACGCGACGAGCACGAGCAGAGCGTACACGGTGCCGCTTGTAGGGAAGGACGGCGCGAAGGTGTCGGCGGTGGCGGTGTGCCACACCGACACGGCCGCGTGGAATCCCAAGCACTTGGCCTTCCAGGTGTTGAAGGTGAAGCCTGGCACCGTGCCAGTGTGCCACTTCTTGCCACAAGATCATGTGGTCTGGACCCCCAAGAAGTAGATGCATCATCGTAACATTGATCAGTACGTACGATTATTCTTCTGGCTCGCTTACTCTATAGTCTATACAATATGTCCTATACGGAGGATTGGTGTTTTTATGGTGCATCTTTTCTATTCTACGACTACTGCATTGCGTACAAGGTTTGTGTATGTTGATGTGATAATATATATTTGTTCCTTATTATAAATAATTGGTGTTTACATCAAATTTATAGAACTAGCTTGTTGATTGGTACACCACTGTTATTAGATTTAAGTTGTAAGCACAATTTAACGTCAGTTATGATTAGTTATATATTTTTGATGACTTTTTTACCCTCACCTCCTCTCATCCTGTCCCTTTCCCCTCCCTCTCACTCGAGGTCCTCTCTCCCTCCCGTCCCCATCCTCTCCCCACTGCAACTCCGCCATGGCGATCAAGAAATGTGCCGCCTCCGATCCGCTGGCCTCAATCCGACGCCGGGTGTGCAGACGAAGCAATTGTTGGAGACGGCTTAGGAGTAGGCGGGGGATTTGGGGTTAGGGCCTCAAGAGTGTCGGAAGCCACTGTTTCAGATGGGGGAGGATGAGAGAAGGACGGTGGTGCGGAGGAGGAGGATGAGCCCTGGGACCTGGCGAGGGCAATCTCGTCCTCGGACTCGGCGAGGAGCGCGATGGCGGAGCCGACGGGGGCGACTGAGCCCTCTGGGACGACGATGGCGGGGCCGACAGGTGTGAGGGCCCGTCCCTCTAACCTGGCTCGACCGCGTGGGTCGAGAGCCGGTTTCCTGTTGGTTTGGTTCCGCGTCGGGCACGATCGGGCGATCGTGTGGCGGTTTGGACCCCGGGGGCATTTTGGTAAAATATGCCCTCTGGTGGTCGGTTTCACACCCGCGTTTCACACACTGTCTTGAATTGATGTATGTGTTTGATTAGAATCTCTAGGGTGCGTTCGATCGAAAGATCGGAGCTCGATCGGGAAAGATCGAATCGGACGGCTGAGATAGATCCGGATTTTCTATATAAGCCCTGTCCCTTTCTCTCTCTTTCCTTCTCTTCTCCTGTCGTTTTCTCCCCTTCTCTCTCTCCTTCGGCTGAGCTAGGGTTTGGAGACTTGGACTTCGGAGCGCGGATCTTGGCGGTTTGACCAGCGGGACGCGTGGAGGAGCTACCCTACTTGTTCAAGTAGGTGTTTCTACCTCGATCTTAGGATAGGTTTATTG
The DNA here is from genome assembly GCA_963920575.1 of Narthecium ossifragum. Classification (NCBI taxonomy): domain Eukaryota; kingdom Viridiplantae; phylum Streptophyta; class Magnoliopsida; order Dioscoreales; family Nartheciaceae; genus Narthecium; species Narthecium ossifragum. The sequence goes on from OY986968.1 coordinate 24,148,173, forward strand.
TACTTTCGCTGTAGAAATACATGTTAGAATGCTATATAGCTCTTTGTGCATGTAGTGTGGAGGATTTGAAGTATTCCTATCTCACATTTTCCGTATTCTAACGGTTGGTTTCCGTATTATCGCCGTTTTGTCGGTTTTTGTCCATTTGGACCTAAATAGGAGATCTAGCCGTCAAAAACTGGATTTCTTCATTCCACTAGCTTCCCCATTGTTAAATACACTTGCTTGCAAAATCTCATCTAATTCCAACTCGATTTGATCCTTGAAATCCAAGAAATTGGATCTCTGGCACTGTTCTGAGAAACTGTGCCTGAGGCTCGACGGTCGATCGGTGCATCGACCGTCAAGCGTTGATACGCTCCTTCGGGGCTCGACGGTCGATCGGTGCATCGACCGTCAAGTATTGACTTGCTCTTTCTGGGCCTGACGGTCGACCGTCGGGCTCTATCAGGATTTTAGCCTCCCAGGGTCGATGCATGGATCGACCGCGGGATCTTCTCTTTTTGCCATTTACCTGACGATCGACCGTCGAATCGACCGTCGCATCGACCGTCAGGCGCTGTTTGGTTTTGGGCTTCCCAGGGTCGATGAGGGGATCGACCGTCACCCCTTTGGTTTTCTTCGCATTGGTCTCACGATTGACCGTCGCATCGACTGTGACATCGACCGTGGCCTCACGGTCGACCGTCGGATCGACCGTCGCATCGACCGTGGGCCCTTGAACTGTGTTTTCAGGTTTTTCTTGGATGGCTTTCATTTGGGTTTGATAGTTAAACATGCTGGGAGGTTGGTATGAGGTTTTCATGAAGTTTTCAAAGGATTTTCATCGAGTTTGAGGATCGATTCGAGAAATTCCCCTTTTGGGAAAACCAATGGTTTCAATTGCATTTAATACATGTTTGGATGTAGTCAATTGCTTAATGGTGTGCTTAGCCATTACCTAGCTGTGAGTGCTAGCTAGTGAGGAATTGTGGAACCTTAGCCTCTTGCCGACGAGTGCCGAGGGCTATTGTATATCTGTGGAACTTATAATTGATGATGTGACATGTAGAGACATTTAGGATAGATGTTTGCCTAGGCTCATGCATTGTGTGCATTAGAGGCATTTGAGGTTAGACGGGTGATGGTTTGGGTCGCCGATCTGAGGCTCTCGGGTAGCTCGGATCTAGCCTTAGGGCCGTGGTTGGGTAGTCAGGAGTAGAGTGTGATCTTGTATCATTTGAATCTCTTGTTATTGAGGATTGGCGATAGTTGACTCTGATCAGTGTTTGAGGTTTAAAGGTCGTGTTGTCTTCCAAAGCCAAGTGCTAAGGATGGGTGTCGATGTGTTCCCGACGTGGTTTCCCCAAGGCATGGTATTCCTGCTTGGGTAAGGGTGATCCTGCATGTTACTGTTTCGTGGCCTCCTGGTAACATGTTCAGGAGAGAGGTTTCATGACAGGAGCCCTTGGGACATCGACTGGGTTGTGGGACCCGTGGCATCCGTTAGACTTGAGTTGGGAGACAACACTGTTGTTGTTTTCCTCCCTTTAGTGTGCCGTAGAGTAGAACCCTACTGAGCTTATCGCTCACTTCTACCCGGGCTGCGTTTGCAGGTGCATGCGGCAGTTCTTCTTTAGTGGAGCTGGCATGATCGGACTTTGGCGGCGCGAGCACATCCAGAGGCGCTTGAGGTTGCTGGAGGATTATCTGTTGTACTTTTTGATATATATATATATATATATGTTGTAAACTTTTGAGGACTTTTGGGATTTGTATTATATCTTTACCTTGGAAGTATTAGAATGGAATTTTGTAATTGTACAACTTGATGTTATATACATTGAATATCTGTTTGCCTCTGGAATACAATTGTTTAAATTATCCGTCTTTTCCGCTTTGTATCGCGCCGATTGAAGATGAATAGTGATAGGAACCCTCACGCCCCGTCCTGGATGGGTTTTTTGGGTCATGGTGTGACAACGGGGGTGACAGAGCCCTCGGGGACCACGATGGCAACGAGGAGCGCGATGGCGGGGCCGACGCCTGTCACGCCCCGCCCCAATTAAATAACAATTTATCCCAAAATTACTGAAAATTTCGGCATGACCCTTGGGCACGGGCGCGTGAGTTCACATTTACAACCTGTCAATAGATAATTTATAAAGGCATCCTAATCATTTAATCACAATCTTTCTCTCTTTACAATCATTCACCACATCTAGGGGCACATACGCCCACATCAATTCAAATAATATACATGTACCTGCATTCAATTTATCAGATTTCATGTAACTGAGTACATAATCACCAAAATACATGATAATTCAGCCAAATCCACAATATACAATTTTGTTTCAAATCCAATATATACATGCATATCATATATAAGAGATAGACAAAATACAAAATGACTCCTCATCCCTGCACAGGACATGATCTCCATAGGATGCAGTGGTCTCGGGCCTACATGCACCAAAAACTGAAAACCCAAACAATGAGCTAAGGAGTCACCAACTAAGTCACTGGTGGACACCCACCTATCCTAGTATACTGCCCAAGTATGGTCTGGCTAGTATGGGTAAGTCTTACACGCACAGTCGCCGCGTTCGGCCGTCAATGCTCGCCCATACCCCTACAGACTCTATACCCAGCCCCAGTATACTAGTATAAGTACAACACATCCTCAAGACAAATCCTCAAATCAAATCAAATCCTCAAGTCATATCCTCAATCAGATCAAATCCTCAGATCAGATTCTCAATCAGATCAAATCCTCAAATCAGATCTTTAATCAAATCAAAGTTCTCAGATCAAGTCATCAACTTAGTCCCTAGACTCCCTAGACTCTGACTAGTCTAGCTACAGGACCTGACTAGACCCAACCATAACCCCAATCCTATCATGTATGCACAAGACAAAGAACACAGCAATAAAGCAAATAACAATTATCATATATTCATACAATACAAGAAAACATCATATCATAGCATATCATACAACCATCACAAGAGAAAAGCATGCACAACATAGCATTAACACAACAACACATCAATCATAGTACGAGGTAACTCCTACCTCAAAGAAGCAATCCAGGTGTAAACTCTAGGTCCGGGAACCCACGTCACGCTCCGACACTTGACGACCGCTCAATCGATCACCTAAAGCACAAGAATCAAGATTACGATCAAGTAGAGCTCCAAACGCCGTTAAATCTACTAAAACAGGTAGAGTTCGGAAAACCGGTCGAAACGACGTGAAGATCATCGAAATCAGACATCGGTGCTCTGCACACAGGGGCACGCGCGACGACTCCGCCCACGGGTGGACCAGCCCCCCCGACGTATCCAACGCGACGTCACACCTGCGACGGAATCTGCCGCACCGACGACGTGTCAGCGACAGAATCTGCCGCGCCAGCGACGGACTCTATCGCGCCAGCGATGAAAACTGCCACATCTACGATGCGTTTGCGACGACCCAGCCCCGGTGACGCGCACCTCTCCTTCCCCTGGTTTCTTCGTCCTTTCTTCCCTTCTCCGGCGCCGACGATCTCCTTTGCTTCCTCTCCATCTCCCTCCCGATCTCTCTCTCTCGATCTCTCTCTCTCGGTCTCTCCCGATCTCTCTCTCTCTCTCTCTCTCTCTCTCGTTGGCAGCCAAAAAGAAGAGAAGAGAAGAGACTCGAATTTTCTAGAAGGGTGGGGGTAGTTTTTGCAGAAAACCCCCCGCAAAACATGAAATTACACTAAAGGTCATCTAAATCTTACAGAAAAACCCTTATATGCAAATAGGTCCTTACACCGACGGAGCCCTAGGGGACGACGATGGCGGGGACGACGATGGCGGGGCCGACGGGGTCGACAGAGCCCTCGGGGACCACGATGGATGCGAGGAGCGCGATGGCGGGGCCGACGGAGCCCTTGGGGACCGCGATGGCGGTGAAGAGCTCGATGGCGGGGCCGACGGGGGTGGGCGACGGAGCCCTAGGGGACGACGATGGCGGGGCCGACGGGGGTGACAGAGCCCTCAGGGACCACGATGGCGGCGAGGAGCGCGATGGCGGGGCCGACGGAGCTCTTGGGGACGACGATGGCGGAGCCGATGGGGGTGATGGAGGCCTCGGGGACGACGATGGCGGCGAGGTACCCGTCATAGAGAGTCTTGACATCCATGTCGGCACCGGAGGAGGGGGGGAGGAAGGTGGTGCGGAGTTGGAGAACGAGAGGGGGGCGGAGGACCTCGGAGAAGATGGAGATCCGCCCGGTGGTCGTCGGAAGAGGAGACGTCGGCGTCGTCATCGGCTCCCTCCCTCCCTCGTTCTCAATTGTTCAATATATATATCTCTATCCTCCCCTTTTACTCTTGCAGCCACCAACCCATAGTTCCAGCAATCGCCACCGCAACAGAGAAAAGACAAAGGGGGGAGAGAGAAGAGAAAAATGAAGTTGGAAGCTCGTCATCGGTTAAGACAAGTATGAGAGGGATAGCATGGACATCAGGGAATGATTCTGGTGGATGATCGATGAGAATGGCGGCAGAGACGGGGGATCGAAGAGAAAAGTGAAAATTGAAAAAGAGAAAAGTGAAAAGTGAAAGTGAAAAGAGAAAATTGAAAAAGAGAAAAGTGAAGTTGGGAGCTCGTCGTCGGTTAAGACAACTATGGGAGGGATAGTAGGGACATCAAGAAATGATTCTGGTGGCTGATTGATGAGAATGGCGGCGGAAACGGGGGATCGAAGAGAAAAGAGAAAAAAGGAAATTGAAAAAGAGAAAAATAAAAAAGACAAAAGACAAAAGACAAAAGACAAAATTGAAAAAGAGAAAGGAGAAAGTGAAAAGTGAAGTTGAGAGCTCGTCGTCGGTTAAGACAACTATGGGAGGGATAGTAGGGACATCAGGGAATGATTCTGGTGGGTGATCGACGAGAATGGCGGCAGAGGTGGGGAATCGAAGAGAAAATTGAAAAAGAGAAAAGAGAAAAGAGAAAATTGAAAAAAGAGAAAAATAAAAAAGAGAAAAGAGAAAATTGAAAAAAAGAAAGGAGAAAAGTGAAAAGTGAAGTTGGGAGCTCGTCGTCGGTTAAGACAACTATGGGAGGGATAGTAGGGACATCATGGAATGATTCTGGTGGCTGATCGACGATAATGGCAGCAGAGGCGGGGGATCGAAGAGAAAAGAGAAAAGAGAAAATTAAAAAAGAGAAAAGAGAAAAGAGAAAATTGAAAAAGAGAAAAATAAAAAAGAGAAAAGAGAAAAGAGAAAAGAGAAAATTGAAAAAGAGAAAGGAGAAAAGTGAAAAGTGAAGTTGGGAGCTCGTTGTCGGTTAAGACAACTATGGGAGGGATAGTAGGGACATTAGGGAATGATTCTGGTGGCTGATCGATGAGAATGGCGGCTGAGACAGGGGATCGATGATCGAAGAGAAAAGAGAAAAAAGGAAATTGAAAAAGAGAAAAGAGAAAATTGAAAAAGAGAAAAGAGAAAATTGAAAATTAAAAATTGAAAAAGAGAAAAATAAAAAAGAGAAAAGTGACATAAGAGAAATCCTATGGATCCGAGGAATTATTATCCGGTAGCAAAATTGGTACTATATTCTGTTTTCATTTCTCTTTTTAATTTTAACTTTTTAATTAAAAATAAGATGATTTTATTGTTTTAATTTTCTCTCTTTATTATTCCTATGCAGGTCATAATAGATCTTGGTTCGAACTGACTTGAATCTGGCTCAAATATGGGATGCTGGCTTGATCTAGACTACAATCTGCTGGGGTGAGGCATGGTTCAATATGGACCGAACCAAATCAGATCATAGAGGAATTTGATCAATTTCAGTGGTTGAGGCTGGATCTAAGACCGGACCAGATCAGATCATAGAGGAATTTGATCAATTCCAGTGGTTGAGGCTGGATCTGAGACCGGACCAGATTAGATCAGATCAAATCGGATCTGGAACACCTGACTTGGTTCAACCAGCTCAATCATGAGCTCAATCGTGCGTTGAGCGTCGGGGATGATGGCGGTTGCGAGCAAGGGAGGGAAGGTGGTTGCCGGTGGATGTCGCTTAGGAACGGTCAGGGAAGGTTCGACAGTCGATGAGATGGCCGAATCTAGTTCCGGATGGAACCGGGAAGGGCGAAGGCGATGTAGTTCAGAGGGGGCGGCACTGGAGCTCGTGGAGGAGACGAATCACGAGGTAGGAGAGGACGGCGGTGCTTGGTGTCCAGATCTGGTTGGAGAATGGACGGAGGAGGGTCGCGACGGTGAGGGGTCCTTGGATCTGATGGTGGATGGTGCTGGAGACGTCGAGTTGGAGCCGGGGAGGATTCTGACGAGGCCACGGTGGTTGTGGGGTCTAGAGGAGCGGTGGACGGCGCCGGTTCCGACGAGGGTTGGAGTCCAGGGGAGGATCCCGGCGAGGCCGCGATGGTTGCCAGGTCTAGAGGAGGAAGGAGGAGAGGATCGGGGGATGGCGTCGGTTTTGACGAGGGTTGGAGTCCGGGGGAGGAGGAAGGAGGAGAGGGGGTGGCCGTGATGGTTGCCTGGTCTAGAGGAGGAAGGAGGAGAGGAGCCGCGTAGGGGGGTGGGTGGGGTTTGCCGGGTCTAGAGGAGGGAGGGGGGTTGTTGCCGGGTCAGAGGAGGAAGGAGGAGAGGAGCCGCGTAGGGAGGGGTTTGCTGGGTCTAGAGGAAGGAGGGGGGGGGGGGGGGGGGGGGTGTGTCGGAGGAGGAAGGAGGAGAGGGGTGACCTGGTCTCAGTTTTTTTTTAAAATCATAGACAGAATGTGTTGTTAGATGATGGTTGTTAGAGGGGCTTATATGTCTTTTGTACTCTAAAATGGTGTTAAGGTCTTAGATCTTATGATCATGATGTTTTTAACGGGATAAGTTGATAAAATGGTGATGGCGCCCTTTCCCCCTTCTTATTAAACGAGGCCGTTATTGGAAAACTAGAATTTTCTTCTCTAGATCTCTATGTGTTTATCACCTGAGAAAGGTTTCATCTTAACGTTAGAATCTGGACCGGGACTTTATTCATTGCAACAGCAATAATGATCATGTATGCTTACTTCTTACGTGGTTCGACAATTGCCTATGATCCATGAGTGTGTGTGAGAGAGAGAGGGGGGGGGGGGGCATTTCAATTTTAGGTCAAAAAGTACACAATAGGGTTTTATAAGATGTATTTATACTAACCCTAACTCTTGGGTATAAAATTACTTAGTTACCCTCCAATCACCGTGCACTGGCCTATATATCTGATACTCCAACTATAACATCCATACTCCGTATAATATGAGCCAGCTCTCAACATATCAAGTTCGACTATCGTCAACATACAACTCCAGTTTCTAAAACAATATGTAACATGAATATTTCACACCGACTGATCTAAACAAATCAAGCCGTGGAAAATTTCCATTACTTTTGTAATTATTTATATGAGAGCTTGTGTCTCATGTGTCAGAAAGAAATACACAAGGAGCTCAACATAAATCATAACAAACTAATTTTCAACTTTCATATGTCATATGCCCTTATTGAGGATAGAAATCCCAATCAAATCTCTACCATATTTGCAAATATTCAATTTTCAAATGTTTTATTTGCGACTATCCTATCTACTCATGTCTCATTGTCGACAAAATATTTTCTTACGTTTTATTAAAATGTATTACATCAACCTTATAAGGAGCAAAAACGGTTATGCATAACCACCTCTTATAAGGTTGATTAAATTCATACATTTATATCTATTCTATACTTATAGTATACTAGTACTCATCCGTGCCCCTGGCACGATTTTACAGTTCTCTTACTTAAGGAATATGTATATGTATATGTATATGTAAAGCTAACTTAGAGAATATGTATATGCATGTAAATCAAATTAAGGTTGATATATAAACTAACTTAGGGAAGATGTATATCTAAACAGCCTTATTAAGGGGGAAACGGTTGTAACCGTTTTTGCTCATTATAAAGTTGATTAATCTAATACAATCAACCTTATATAATACATATACTAATTCATTAATCAAATTCGGTTTTATAACCGAATCATCCATTAACTTGATGGTTACCCTGCCAGATGGCAGGGGGCCCACCTAGTCTACCTTATAAGATAGAATGACAGTTACTTTTATGACTCATCATCTGAGTCATAAACTTATACACACGTGGCATACACGTGGCATAAAATTGTAATTAAATAAAGAAAAAGAGAGGATAATGGACTGATGTGGCGTAAGTTATTATAGAGATAGTGAGGACGGGCAGTTAACCGTGCCAGGTGGCACAGGCCCACCACCTAGTATATTATATAGATAGAAAAGGGGTAAGGCGCCAGAGACTCAAATGGTGCACCTATTATGGCAATAACTCCATACAGTCTTTTTTGGGGGCATTAAGCTCAAACCACCTAATAAAGATGAAAGTACCCTTTTTCCATCATTTTCTCTCTCCTCTCCCACAAAGCCCTCCTCCAACCCTATTGAAACCCACCATCGGACGCCACCGCGACCAAGCCGCTCGTCTCCCTATCCCCTCCCGCCGACCGCGCCGCTGCCATGCCGAGCTCCAACCAGCCCTCATTTTCGTCGGATCTCTACGTCGACCATGCCGCCACCATGCCGAGCTCTGACCAGCCTCATCTTCGTTGAATCTCCCCTCATCTCAGATCTCCCCTTATCTTCTCTAGATCTCGATGCCAACCAACCCCACTACTTTTTTCCTCCATCTTCCCGACGAGATCCAGCCATCGGATGCTATCCTAAGGCATCAGCTCGCCCCTGCCAGCCGTTGGCTCATCTTCGAGTTGTTGTGAGTCGCCAACGAGCCGTATGCATTGGATCGGCCTTGTGAGGACATGTATCTCTAAACATGGTTTGATAGCCTAGGTCAGGCTCTAGGGCTTGATTCATTTTATTTTGTGATCTTGTTGATCATTGCGGTTCCAGGAATAATTTGGTAAATTGTCTATCGTAGAGTTGATTTCACCCACGTTAATGCACACACAAGCCCATTGTATGTTATTTGTGCTTGTTAGACCCTAATCTAACCATTTGATAGCATTCTTATGCCATTTATCATCCTTATAACCCCTAATGCCTTGGATGGTTGCCATATGGCACCATCTAGTATAAATATAAGGGGTTTTTATATTTTGATACCATGTAATTTAGTGTAATGACAGTTTACTACCCTATAGTTTTAAAAATTTTGTTTACTACCTTATATTTTATGTAACGGCGCGATTTAGGGCCTACTCCTAGACGGCGTTATCTCTCTTGACGGAAAACCACTCACGTGTCAAGCATTTTGTATTTTGATACCCTGTAGTTTAGTGTAATGACAGTTTACTACCCTATAGTTTAAAAAATGCACTTTACTACCCTACATTTTATGCGACGGCGCGATTTAGAGTTTGAGCCCAAACGGCGTTATCGTGAAGTTTGAAAGCTGCATTTTGAGCAAGACGGCTGAAGCGATGGTACATGAATGGATCGACCTTGGATGCATCATTTCCTCATAGAGGCTGGCGGTCGATGCGATGGTGGATGCGTGGAATCGACCATGAAGTTTGAAAGCTGTATTTTGAGCTAGACGGCTGAAACGATAGGCGATACATGGATTGACCTTAGATGCATCATTTCCTCACAGAAGCTGACGGTCAATATGACGGTGGGTTCGTGGATCGATCGTGAAGTTTGAAGGCTGCATTTTGAGCTAGACGGCTGAAGTGACGCTCACGTGATTGACACGTGAGCGGTTTTCCATCAATGGAGATAACGTCGGCTGGGCTCAAACCCTAAATCTTGTCGTCGCATAAAATGTAGGGTTGTAAAGTACATTTTTCAAACTTTAGGGTAGTAAACTGCCATTACACTAAACTACAGGGTATCAAAATACAAAATACTTGACACGTGAGCGGTTTTCCGTCCAGATAGATAACGCCGTCTAGGGGCTGGCCCTAAATCGCGCCGTCACATAAAATGTAAGGTAGTAAATAAAATTTTTAAAATGATAGGGTAGTAAACTGTCATTACACTAAACTACAGGGTATCAAAATGTAAAAACCCCTAAATATAACGTGCTTTTAGAAAACCCCAATTTCCTCTCATTAGGATTCCTATTAGAAAGAGAGCATTGGAAGCTTGTAGAGGGACTAAACCATCAAATCTTGGAGGGCCAAAGCTTGAGGGGAGCTAGTTCTAGGCCATCCTAGATCTAAGAAGCAAGATTTGGAAGAGATTTGTTGTTAGACGTAGAGTTTCTACCCCTAATCTCCATATTTAGAGTCCAATAGCTTGAATCTAGGGTGCTTTGTGATTTCTCATTTTTAGTATGTTCCTCTATCTATTTCATCATTGTTTCAAGTTTTATTTCGTTTGGAATCATTTGAATGGGATTTGGGATTTTTCCCATCGGATTTTTGTAACTGCCAGGTCCGATTGATCGGTCCCAGGAGAGATCGATTGGTTCCCTAGCGGAGAAGATGCATGTTGGCCAATTTTGATGAATTTTAAATTATTTTTTGATCTGTTTTAATGGTATGTCCTTCCTAACCATATTTAGTACTAGCATGCTCAATTGTATGGGTTTTTTTATATATGATTTTTGAGGGATTTATGGCAAGTTTACTCATTTATTAGTTTTCATGCAAAGTTGGAAATTGATGCAGAATTGATGTCATGCTCTATATATAAGTACATATATCTATTAGGCCCTATTGGCCGAGCTCTAAGTGTGACTAATGTGTTTAACTGAGATAGTCATACCCCTCATGAAAGTTTAGTATAAATGTAAGGCCAAAAATGTGCCTCCCTTTCAGTGTTTGTTAGAGGACGAAGATGTGGCATATTATGTTGTATGTTATGCTAATGCCTTGAAATCATGCATGATTTGTATTTGAATTAATGCCGATATGAAATGACATGGAGGTACGCTCATGAGGAGCGGATGTTATATGTGAGCTTATCTTTCCGTAGCTTGGATGTTGGGTAATCCTGTATTATATATCTTATGTTGCTTCATGTCTTGTAATCTATCTCATCGCTTTATGTCGTATTATCCCTCTTATATGTCTTATGTCATGTTTACCCTCCTATTTAGTAGATGTATATTCATATTATCCCTTATGTCATGTTAGCCCTCTTATTTGGTAGATGCATATTATCCCTTTTAATGCCACGTTTAGCCCTTGTATGATGAGATGTCATATTATTGCATGGTTATGTACTTTTGAATGCGCTTGCTCATTCATGCATAATGGTTGCATTAGATGCATAAGACTAAGTTGTAGTGAATGGGAGATTCGTCGATCCGGGGATGTTAGCCCAAATATTGTTTTGATGATGTCAATATATATTTGATGATAAAACAATTATTTAATATTATTATCCCTTAATTTGGAAAGCATTTAAATCATATTTATTGAGTTTTGTACTGACGATCGATGCGAAGGACGATGCATGGATCGACCGTGGGATATGGCGGTTGATGGAAGGATCGACTGCGGAAGCTGACAATGGGAATATAGGCGACGGTCGATGTCACGGTCGATGGGACGGTCGACCGTGAGGTGTGACGGTCGATGGACCGATCGACCGTGGCCTATGTGACTTGGCTCGATGGAGCGACGGTCGATCAGTGCATCGACCCTGGGAAGAGGTTCTCGCAACAAAGCCTGACGGACGATGTCACGGTCGATGGGACGGTCGACCGTGAGGCGTGACGGTCGATTGGTGGATCGACCGAGGCCCAAGGAAAGCATGACGGACGATGTCACGGACGATGCGACGGTCGACCGTGAGCCCAGAAAAGAGCCGTTAAAGAGCCGTTGGATGAGAAAGAAATAGCCGTTGGGAGGCTATTTGGAGGGGTTGGAGGCTCAGCTATATAAGAGAAAGTCCAGCAAACTTGCCAAGAACTTAGAGGGAGCTAAGGGATTATTGTAATAATATTCTAGCAAGTTTCTATCTCTTATTAGTGAGCTAAACCTTTGTAAAACTACTTCAAGTGTGAAGTAGACTTTGAGAGAGAGATCCAATAGTGAGATTGGAGAGATTGTAAGGTTACCAAGCACCCGTAAGCTTGGTGGATAGGTTGCCAAGCACCCGTAAGCTTGGTGGAAGCTTGTAAGAGGTCTTGCAAGTAGTGGAACCACAAGGAGGCCCTTGGGAGAAGTGGACGTAGGCATGGTTGGCCGAACCACTATAAATATTCTGGTGCAATCTCTCTAACTCTCCTCTATCCTTCTATTTATATGCTTAAGTATCTACTCTTATCATTGCAAGCATATTACTTGATTAGACTCCTCCTACTCAGTTTTCCTTAATTGATTTTATTGTTTAAAGCCTAAGATAAGCCCCCCCTCTTAGAGCTTCAATTGGTATCAGAGCTATGTCTCTAATTTTGTGGTGTAACAGCCCTTAGAGGATCCTAAATCAATATGGAAAACATAGAAGGACAATCCACAAATAGGCCACCATACTTTAATGGTTCAAATTATACATATTGGAAGAATAGAATGGAAATATTTGTAAAATCCATGGATTATGAAGCATGGATGACTATTGAGGATGGCCCAACTATTCCTACCAAAATTCATGAAGGAAAGGAAGTGCCTAAGGCTAGAAGTGAGCTCACCCGTACTGATTTGAAAAATCTCCAAGTCAATGCCAAAGCCAAAAATTTCTTATTTTGTGCCCTTAGCCCTGATGAATTTAATAGAATTTCAGCTTGTAAATCGGCTAAGGAAATATGGGAGAAGCTTGAGATAACTCATGAAGGAACTAGCCGGGTAAATGAGTCTAAGATTAGTATGCTTGTTAATGACTATGAGTTATTCTCTATGAAGGATGATGAAAATATAAATGAAATGTTTACTCGCTTTACCAATATTATAAATGTTCTTGATTCTCTTGGTAAGAGCTATACTAATGATGAGAAAGTGAGAAAGGTTCTTAGGTGTATACCTAAGTCATGGGATCCCAAGGTGACAGCAATCGAAGAGGCTAAAGATTTAACCAAGCTGTCCCTTGATGAGCTAATGGGTTCTCTCATGACATATGAGATGAACATGGAGAGGAGCAATGATGGAGAAAAGAAGAAAAAGAAAACCATTGCTTTCAAGTCAACATACAAGGATTCATCTGACTCAAGCGATGAAGATGATGATGAGGAGATGCAAAAGATCACAAGGAGAATCCAACGAATCATCAAGAATCAAGGAAAGAAAAATTCAAAAGGTGAAAAAGGAAAGCCCTCTTCTTACTTAAATAAAGTTACTTGTTATGAGTGTGGGAAGCCCGGACATTACATGCCGGATTGTCCAAAGCTCAAATCTTCAAAGAAGAAGAAGAAGGCCAAGGAAGAAAGTTACTCGACCTCTACCTCCGAAGAAGAAGAAGAAAAAGAAACTGCAAATCTTTGTCTAACTGCCTTCGAAATAAAAGAAAACAAAATTGACAAGTGGAGGCACAAGGTATTTAAAGGAGGATAACATTTTGGTTTAAAAAGGTAATGGAGGTATGTCTTAATTTTCGATATATGTCTCCTCCATTACATCTTCTTATTCCATTTTTTTAAAAGAAATTTCATGTTTAAAAATGGTTTAAGAAAGTCCTTTATGTGAAGATTTGATTACTTTTTACAAATGACCGTTTTTGACTGTCTTCATTTGGTATATTGTTTTGAGATGATTTTAAAACTTTCTATTTGTTTCTATTAAGAAAAGCCTTTGTTTGATTCTTCTCTCCCCCTCTACCAAATCTTTTTGATAATGTCAAAGAGGGAGAGATATTGTGATATCAGTTTTTGAAAGCTCTTAAAACCTTATATTCGAATATCTGAAATCTTTTAAGGATTTACTGATGATTTAATCAATGTTCAAATATCATGGTTCTATACAAAGAGGTACATATGTCATATTTTGCACTTTCATATCTTTTAACCTGAACTCAAGCCTGAGATATCTATTTAATGTCATATGACTTGGATGCCTCAGTAAAATTAAGTTTAGAACATATTTTATGAGGTAAAATGATGCACAAATTAAGAGGGAGCTTTCAAGGTTTTATCATCACAATTTAAAAGGTTGTCATCATCAAAAAGAGGGAGATTGTTAGCCCAGATATTGTTTTGATGATGTCAATATATATTTGATGATAAAACAATGATTTAATATTATTATCCCTTAATTTGGAAAGCATTTAAATCATATTTATTGAGTTTTGTACTAACGGTCGATGCGAAGGACGATGCATGGATCGACCGTGGGATATGGCGGTTGATGGAAGGATCGACCGCGGAAGCTGACAATGGGAATATAGGCGACGGTCGATGTCACAGTCGATGGGACGGTCGACCGTGAGGTGTGACGGTCGATGGACCGATCGACCGTGGCCTATGTGACTTGGCTCGATGGAGCGACGGTCGATCAATGCATCGACCCTGGGAAGAGGTTCTCGCAACAAAGCCTGACGGACGATGTCACGGTCGATGGGACGGTCGACCGTGAGGCGTGACGGTCGATTGGTGGATCGACCGTGGCCCAAGGAAAGCATGACGGACGATGTCACGGACGATGCGACGGTCGACCGTGAGCCCAGAAAAGAGCCGTTAAATAGCCATTGGAGGAGAAAGAAATAGCCGTTGGGAGGCTATTTGGAGGGGTTGGAGGCTCAACTATATAAGAGAAAGTCAAGCAAACTTGCCAAGAACTTAGAGGGAGCTAAGGGATTATTGTAATAATATTCTAGCAAGTTTCTATCTCTTATTAGTGAGCTAAACCTTTGTAAAACTACTTCAAGTGTGAAGTAGACTTTGAGAGAGAGATCCAATAGTGAGATTGGAGAGATTGTAAGGTTACCAAGCACCCGTAAGCTTGGTGGATAGGTTGCCAAGCACCCGTAAGCTTGGTGGAAGCTTGTAAGAGGTCTTGCAAGTAGTGGAACCCCAAGGAGGCCCTTGGGAGAAGTGGACGTAGGCATGGTTGGCCGAACCACTATAAATATTCTGGTGCAATCTCTCTAACTCTCCTCTATCCTTCTATTTATATGCTTAAGTATCTACTCTTATCATTGCAAGCATATTACTTGATTAGACTCCTCCTACTCAGTTTTCCTTAATTGATTTTATTGTTTAAAGCCTAAGATAAGCCCCCCCTCTTAGAGCTTCAGGGGACTCGGGTAAGATTTGGGTAGAATAAGGTTTATGATGTTATCATTGTTCAAAGATCGATTGTGCTATCATTTGGGATTATTATTTAGTCGATCGTAAGTTTGTTATGTTTGAAGTTTAGTTGGCGTGTTGGAACTTTCAATTCCGGTGACCTTGGCTGGAGCTCCATTCCTGTTGCCGTTCCCATGGAAAATTCCCTCTCGGGCATGGTAGAGGAAGGGATGGGAGGCCCGTTGGTGTTTTGGTGTTTCCCTCCCACATATGTCATTGTTCACGTCGCGGTTGAAGACGAGGGGCAGTGTGGTGTGGGATCATGTGTATCTCGAGCTAGGGTCATGGAGAAAACGGGGAGGTGTTCGTCGCGGATGATGACAGTGGGCAAGGGAGGCGGTGCTGGCTATAGGAAATCACCAGTGGGAATGAGGTCAGGGTGGTCTGGGAGCTCAATCTACTAGCTTGAATCTTGAAGATGCGCGGCGGAGGCGGCGAGATTGAGTGGGGCGACGTCTACCCAATTAGAGAAGAGGAACAATGGATGAGGATGGCAGGGGACCACCAGATCTCGTCGGAAACACGTCAGGGAAGAGTCGTGGGGCGATGAGGGGGTCGACTCTAAGGATTTAAGAGGTCGATGTGGTCGAAGTCGATGGGTTGGAGAGGATGTTAGCATCAGACTTGAGAGAGAAGAGCAGCTCAAACGAGGCTCCGGTGAGGAGAGCGATTGGACGACGTCAAGGCGTCGGGCGTTGTCAGAGAAGACAGAAGCATTACGGTGTTTGATTCGGAGGAGACGGAGGGCATCGGGTTGCGGCCGAGCTCGGAGTTGACGTCGGCGTTGGAGGACCTCAGGGGAGGTGGCGACATCGACGATATGGAGAAGAGTGTTGCGGGTTGCCGCGGCTTCGACAAGGGAGGTGGCGACTCTGGGAGACTCGCCAGGATTGATGGCGGTCGGGGATGGCGCCCAAGTGTCGTTGGCCGCGGATGGAGGAGAGGAGATGAGAGGAGGGCGGCAAGGTTAGAGGAGGAAGGGGGTGAGGATGGTGGAGGAATAGAGCGAGGCGGAGATTGTGTTAGGGATGGCCGGAGGTGTGGAGCTCACCGGAGTGGATGAGCTCGCCATAGGTGGAGATGGCCGGCAAGGTGATGGCTATGGTGGTGATTGTTGGAACTATAGTGGTTGGTGGTTGTGAGGAAGGATGAGGGGGGAGAGAGAGAGAGGTGGTGGTGGTGGTTGTCGGTGAGGTCACCAGAGGTGATGGGAGTTCTCCGGAGATGAAAAGATAGCCAGCGAGGTCGCCAGAATTAGTGCGGGAGATTGGGGTGATTCACCAGAGTGACTGTCGAAACTATAGTGGTTGTTGTTGTGAGGAGGAATGAGGGGAGAGAGGTGGTGGTGGTGACTGCCGGCGAGATCGTCACAAGTGATGGGAGTTCGTCGAAGATGGAATGTGAGGACTTGCTCCTCTGACCCGGTTCGACCGCGTCGGTCGGGGCCATGATTTGTTGGTTTGGTTCAGCGTCAAGCGCGATCGGGTGATCGCTTGATTTCTACGACCTCAAGAGCAATTTAGTAAATTGCGTCTTGTGAGGTTAGTTTCACATGCGGTAGCACACACAGGCTTTACTTATGTATGTGATTGAATAGACCTAGTAGTAAGTTGTAATGATGAGAATTTATGATATGCAGATGAATCAAAGATGTTGCATGTAATACAACATGTCCCCTACTTGAGACAAATAACTTGGACTTCATAAGCAGTGGTCTATCTATGAGTTGGATACATTTTATAAGTGATTGTGCTTGATCATTCTGAGTATGTTTGTGTGCAACATGGTGTTCTACATTTATCCCTATTGATACACAATAGTCGTTAAATGCTTGAGAGGTAAACTCACAACATTATTTAGGTGAATGGTCTTGATGGGATAGTTTGGGAACTGAGCTCGTAACCAAATAATTTGAGCTAAGAGTTTTGCAAAAGCAATGTTACGAGTTAATAGAAGACATACATATGACCATCGTGTCGATGCGTCTATTAAGACTATGAAGTATCGAAATGATCCAAGGATGGATGGGCTCACATATATCACATTAAATTCATTCCAAGAAATTTGGAGATTTAGAGGTGACCTTATAAGGAGATCGTCTCACTATCAGTTTCCCTTGAGAGCAAGAAACACATATATATATTCACTGAGCAAAAGAATCTTCTGGTTCTTAAGGCTATGCCTATGTGAATTCTCAATGATTCAACGCATCATCATCAATTCAGGATGACCAAGTCGATCATGTCAAAACATAAACTCATTTGGATTAGAGGACTTCTTGTACATCACAGCATGTGATTCTATTGGACTTATTTTCATATAATATAGACCAGAAGAAAGTACATGAAGTCTTTCAAGTACATGCTTCTAGCATGAAATTTTAAATGTGATGCATAAATACTCAACACCACTACTCTTTGTTTCAATATGATATCCATTACGATGCAGATCTTTAAAACTTAGTATGTTTCTTCTGAATCTAATGGAGTATAATGCATCATCAATTGATAGTTTTATTCATCTTGGAAGACTATCGTTGCTCTTCCAGAGCCTTCAATCAGGTCTACATGACCAAATATTGTATTAACATTTGATTCTTTCAATGTTAATTGTGGAAATTACTTACGATCTCGAAGTATCGTATTTGTTGTTGCACTGTTTGCAAGAGATGTATCACCATCAATCTGAAAAACAATTAGAGCAGTACATATATTCATAACATATTCATAAACTTTAAAGTACATAAAGATAACAAGCCAAGTTCATACTAGTAAAATAAAAGCACACTAACTCTATTACATTATACTAATTAGTGTCCATCCAATCTTCAAGACTTGCGAGGAAATCCGATACATTCAGAGATGTACCAACTATGGAGTCATCGAGGAGTGAGATATCAACCAGCCCATCAAAATCTGTGAAGTTCATCTCAAACACACCTTTTCACTTTTACTGTGTTGCTCGACAATATGTTTGGGCGCACAACATGTGCCAAACCAGTGCCCTTTCTCCCCACATCAATAACATTCATTATCATTTTTCTCATAGGTTTCTTCCTGAGACTCTTTTCTCTTTCGATTCCCTACTTAATCATTTTAAGGAAAAGTTGGATGTCACTGTGTCCTTTGCGGTAGTAGTGGAACCTATCATTATCTCACCCACAACCACGACCTCACCCATGCCCGCGTCTGCGGGCAAGGCCAAGCTCATGATCGTGTCCACGATAGGCACTAGCATTTGCTTATGGAAATTGAGCAAAACCAGAGGGGCAAGACCCATGATTTTTCAACAAGATTTGGTTATGTTTCTCAGCTCTAAGTGAGGCATCAATAAGTTCAGAGTACTTCTTATAATTACGTTGCATATGTTGTTGTTGTAAAATTATGTTCGAGTCGTGGAAGGTGGAGAAGGTCTTCTCAAGTTTATCTTGGTCAATGCCAAATACTTCTAGCTGAGAAGTAATTTTGTAGAGGGTTGAATTATACTCACTAATGGTCTTCAAATCTTAAAGGCGTAGGTGTATCCAGTCATAGTAGGCAGTTAGGAAAACAAAAGTTATTAGGTGTTAAAACCTATCACTCAAGTTTTTTCTATAAATCAACTGTCCCACACAGCAAGGTACTCATTTTTTTAAATCCTCATGTATGTGACAACGAAGAAATATAATGGCGTTGTTCTTTTCATTTGACGTGGTTGTATTCCCCTCCTCAATAATGCTCCACAAGTTTCTAGCATTAAGATGAAATTCAACATCCAGCACGCAAGATAAATAGTTATTGTTGGAAACTTCAAAAGGAAGGAAGTCCAACTTCACTAAACTAGTCATGATCAAACTGTACAAAATAAATATGAAAAGAATTAAATAAAATAAAGAAAATAGCAACAAAAAACATTTTTCTTTCTTTTTTTAGCCCAGATTTTTTTTTTGAGAATCAATGATCTGGATTTGAACCGTGGATGTTTCACTCCAATAAGTTCGAGTGGCCACTTTGACCACTCAGGTGTTTCGGGCCGATAAATTTTCATACTAAAATTTACATATAACATAGTAAATGATGCATATATATTGCAAGTATCAAAATCTTCAATTTGAAATAATTAACCATTATATAAGTAATAAAACAAAATATTTATACTTCTAATACAAAAATCTCAATGTGTCCTTCAAACACCATAGTAATATGTACTTTAGGTACTAAAATAATTTTGCGCTTCACATAGAAAATTGCTTCTAGCACTTTAGTAGTATTTTGTACTTCAGGTATAAAATTATGTGTTCCAGACACACTTTCTCGGTTTGTACTTCATGTATAAATTTATGTGTGATTCAAGCACAACATAATCTAAATAAAAAAAAAAGGATATTTCAAGAACAAATTTAAAATGAGGGTTAGTGAAATATACCTGACGATCTTAATATGATAGAATGTCCTACTGATAAAGTGTTATAATATTTGTGTATGAAAATACACAAAAAGTTAATATATAATATTTAGTTGTTGATGAAGAAACGGTCAACAAAGTGAGCATATAGTCCTCCCGCGACCCAATCTGATCGTCAACGTCCAGAAGTAGTTGTCCAAACAGGTTCAGCTTGTCTAGTGACATTACTTGCCTCGTATCATCGTACTAATGGCTCAAATGTCTTTCAATTAGATCCAAGCTCAAATGTCTTTCAATTAGATCCAATGATACATATCATTAATAAAATACAAATGCTGATTGGGATTCAGATACTAAAGATTTATACTGTTAGATCTAATTGAAAGACATCCGAGCCATTGGTATAATGATATGAGACAAGCAATGATACGAGGCAAACTGAACCCTCTCCAAACGGTGTGAGCATATCAGTCTCCCAAAATATGTGTTGTATGGTTTCCACCGGTGCCCACACACTTTGGCCATTCCCTGTCCGCAAACATCCGATAGCGCCGTAACACATCTCTTTGATGGCAGTCGGCCTCTAACGAGTTTCCATAGGTATTGGCGGACCCTCGGACACCTCTTCACACGGCCGGGGGAATAGCTTCCCGCGCTATGTACTCCATAGATGTCAGCCATGTATAGATAGATGAGGAAGTTGCCTTACCATATCTATTAAGGGTCCATCGCCCACTATCGCATGCCTCACCTCGCGCAATTTCCACCTGCATTACCATATCCACCATATCCTTGTGAAAAAGCCCTTCGAGCTTGGCTCCGTCCACACTGCCCATTGGAAGTACTCTTAGAAACACAAAAGAAAAATAATTTCCTTTCGGTCTGGAAGTAATTCGTATGAATAAGTACCTGAATCATGAATGCATAACCAAATGACGTTGCCAAGATGTAAAAATCCTCAGTTCGAAAGGTATCTGATCACAAAAGATGAGTCCCCAGTAGCCTTGGCTTTTGAGATAATCAGATCCTCGTTCTGAGATAAATGGGTTATACCTTCTTGAAAACAAAGCAAGGTGTAGACATTATGATGCCAAAATGAATGTCAAGCACATCTCACTAAGAGTGATCCTGCTTCCAGACATTTTTCTTCACTAATGCCTCTTGTTGGAAACTCGGGACTGAATCTCTCACAACACATAAACCATGCAAAGCTGGTCCACTAAGTTTCTGGCTGGAAAGGCTCCAAAGAACCCCATGTCCTTCCGAATTTCAATTTCACACGCAAAGGAACTGAATTAAGGAACAATGCTATCATCAAAAAGGTTGTACTGCTCACAGAATAAGCTTCATTTAACTATATGATCAAAAGCATACCCAAAAGTGACACAGCAGTTTCCATGCTCATCTGCAGCAAGATTCCTGCCTCCTTTATGAAATCAGAATGTACTTCTAGCACTAACTCATCATGCACCTGAGAAGCGCAAGTAACAAACATGTCAAGTACCAGCAGGCCATGAATTGCATTTCTCTTTCAAGGAAAAAGACTTAGGTAACACTGGTATGAGAAATATGGAGCAAAATATAAAAACCAGGAGAGGGGTTATGGAAAGATGGCAGATGCCATCTCTAAGCCAAATATCCACAAACCTCACAAGCATATCTAGCTGGGACATTATCAGCATCCCATGGAAGAAAAAAAGATCAAAATCAGAGTGAAGGTTTTGAGTTTCAACATGCAATGGTCTATAGGCTGAAAAAATGGCAAATATAACCAAATAAGCAATAATTGTCCATTACGACAAGTAATTCAAATTAGATTTCCACATACCCAATTGAAGATACAAGGCCCGTCATGCAAGCTCTTACAGAAAATAAAAGAATGCATACCTTATTGAATGTGTAAACTGATTTGAACTATGACTAAGCAACTAGACAAAATTGCAAAACCAGTGCCCTTGTATAGTTTGAGGAGCTAGAGGGCCCCAAACAGCACCCAAAAGAAAAGAACGCTTATAAGGGCCAATAAGGAAGTGAGAAAAGAATAAGAACCCTCTTGATGGCAGAATACATAACACATGGTAGCCTACTATCTTACCTTTCTTCTGCTGGCAATGGTGCTGAGACTGCATGTGGACAGTAATTTTAAAAAGTTTCTCCAGAGTTAATAGAACACGAATAATTATTTGTGTCTTTTCACCTTACCTTCATCCACATAATAAAAGCTATTCAATTCGTGAAACATATTCAAATACAAATAGCAGTTGATATCTAACAAGTTCGCTTCTAACCTAATATTGTTACTTCAGTACTAAACAAATGTAACAATGTTTGTTGCATATCTATAGTAACAACCTGTAAAATAAGTCGACAATGGCCTTTAAGCATAGAAAATCCTGTGGCGACTCCACTCAAATCGTGAGCTTCAGATCCTCCAACAACCACAGAGTGAATGTTTATCATTGCAATCTTGATTATATCAGCAGCAGAGCCCTAGAAAAAACTAAAAATATTCAAAAACAAAAAATAGCTAGCAATAACTAAACTAGCTACTTTCCATACAGATTGATGTACAGAATGTATGAAATCAATCCAAAACAGATAGAGACTTAAGCTCAAAAAACCATAGGTTAGACAAAGAAATGTGCTCCTTCCTACCTGGCATATGGAATTTACAGCTTGTCTCTGAGCTTTAGATTTCTCCTTGGTGTTTCCCAACTTTATTTTTGACAAAAAGCGTTTTCTGCCCTTCAGGGTTTCCACAAATCTGCATACCAAACAAGACTCGTAAAAGAAGGAAACTCCTAGAAAATGAGAAGAAACAAGCAACAGTGTAAGAAGAGGTTTCACAATTGAAAGATGCTCATCTTCAGAACTAATCATGGCTGAACGAAAAAGACAAAAATAAGGCGAACATAACTATAGTTGTTGCCAAGCCGCAAGAAAACTAGATGATTGATGCTCTTCGCAAAAATTAGGGTGTACAGATAATCTAGCAAAGAAGGTACAATAGACCAAATACAGAGAAGAAAGTAGTAATGCAACAAACATGTTGAAGAGGTCCTAGTAGAGAACTTGAGGCTTGCCAATCACATATTTCGAAATCAGGAAAGTCATTGATCAGAGTTGTACAGAACAAGGTTGCTTCCATTGATTAATCTTTGACAGAAATGAAGGGAACCTAGGGGCCACATCTGGTATCAAAAGCCAAGAAACTATAGGTTAGCCTTTCTGATAACCAAATCCTCATACATGATCCAACGGTCACAATGGACACTATTGTCAGATCATTAAAGTTTGGATCAAAATGTTTCCAAAGTTCATAACCAAATTGTGTAAAATGCTAAAGTCTCAGCTTAATACACAAATTACAATCTACCCATTATATGTATATACAGAAGAACTCAAAGTACAGAGTTTTGATACTGTGAATTATGTACCACAATCTCCAGGATAGTTATGCTGTTGATTAATACTTACACCTTTTTTTTACTTTTCCACTTTCCTCTTCCATTATCCCCAGAAGCCTGGACAGCATTACAACATTTGCATCTTCCAATTGAACACAATAGCAGCGATCACAAACTAGAATATTCTAAGTCATGGAACCCATCAGATCAATAAAGATTCCACAAACGAACTGATTTTGATGAACCAGATAAGTACCAATTCCAACAGACGACGTATATTGGCTCATGCCTTTTCTCTCAAAATAACAAGTAAAATTGTATCGACTGAACGAAAGTTAGTCCCATTTAAATGCTCACCTACTGAAAAGTTAAAGCCAAGCATTTGATGTGATTCCATGAACAGTAAAAATCTAAGTCCTTACATATAACCAACTCTCTGGTGACCAAAATTACTACAACACTATTTAGCAAAAATTGAAAGCGACTGACCCTTTATGGCGGCAAGATGAAACTGCTTCTTGAAGCCAAGATGACACTCCAGGAAAGGAAGCTTTAAAGCTTCGAATTTTGTCTGCAGCTTCTTCTGAGCTGCATTCAAGTTGTTCTGCAAGGGTGGTGGCACCCATTCCATATAGTATGCCATACACTAACCTTTTTGTCTGGTCTCTCTCCTGAGAAGTTATTGCAGACTCCAGTTTGCCCGTCCATCTAGCACTTATCATTGTGAAGACATCACCATCTGGTTTACTAAGAAGTTCAATTAATGCAGAGTCCTTGGAGAAATGAGCCATCACCCTAAGCTCTATCTGTGAGTAGTCCGCTGTGAGAAGCAACCAGTTGTCCTGCATTGAGAATCACAGAATCGAGAGCTGAATGTCATATCACATGGTCAATAAAACAACACACTGAAAATGTAAATCATAGGATACTTACTTGAGTTGGAATAAAAAAGTCTCGAGCATTAACTCGATGATGATGGGCATCCGAAGAGTTCATATCTTTCTCATGAGAATCATTGGTACGGAAAACTACCAAATGCTCCACACACTACAAACACCAGCAGTTTTAACTTACTAGCCAATATATTCAACTATGACAGAAAAAACTTAAGCATCCAAAGTTGGAAAAGAGAGAAAAACCTGAAGATTTGGCTCCTCCATAGAAAGTCTTCCTGTTGCAGTTGAAGTCTGCAGCCAATGGCCCTGTATTTTATACTTTTGAGACTTTAGACACAACTGAGCTCTTGATATAATCGATCCAACTGTGCTATTTAAGAGTTTTGCCAAGGTCCTGTGTTCTTTAATTACTGAAATGATTGGATGTCGTCCCCTGGATTGAAAACGTTAGCTCAATATGAAACTCCAGAAAAATGACAAGCATGACTGAAATCAAATAGACACTGAAGTGCAAATACAAGGAGAACAGAAACCACAAAGGAATCAAAGACTTAGCATCACAGAATCACTTGATATTATCAGGAGCATGATCTATAAATTTCACATGCTTCTAGATAATAAATGGTGCCCCCGCAACCCATTTAACAATTACACGTGCAAGTTAGCTAGTGCAATTTTTTGCAGAACATGGATAGTACAACTATGAGAAGAAGCATCATTAAGGATACACAGAACATCCCTTGAGAATGTCTATCTTTTAGAATTACATGAAAATGTCACAGGACATGAGTAAATAAAAAGATCATTCAATATGAGAAACAAGAATCCAGGACACGCCAATATTGACGGAATCAAAGAGATACCTAGTAACTGTTTTCACATTGCAGAATAAGAAACTACTTTCCAGGAGTCTGGGACAAATAGCGGTGGCAGTTGAATTTAGACCAGTCAAATTTGCAGGCTTGGTTTTATTTCAAAAGTGGTCCTTAATATTGCACACATCATCTTATTCCAAGGAGTAGAGGAATCTTAACCAATTCCACCTCTGATCAGAAAGAAATTGAATTGAACAAAAAAGGGAAAACAAAAGGTACTGCAACTTAAAAGAGCTCATAAACCTCAGAAAGAAACTTAGGTTGTACTGAGAACAATGGTGTCAACTAACACTGAAAATCTGATAAAGCGAACCAGCATAACAGCCTACGCAACCGAGACGAGATAAAGGCAAAAGGTATCAGTGAATGCAAAGCATGTTTATTGATCTTGGAGGAAGGTGGAAAAAAGAAAAAGGAAATATGCGTATTTTAAGCATGAAGCTTATTACAGATGTCGGAGCATAACAATCCAAATAGATGTCATATTACCAAAACAACAAAAGAAATAGCAACTTCTTATGCATGCATAACAATGTCTGAAAACAATGTCCTCCCTGGAAGGTCTAAATATAGCCTTTAAATTCAGACATGTAATTTGTGATTTCATACCTCCACCAAGCAACATAGTCAGTAATGGACTGTCATCTCAAGCAACATAGCTGCAGCCTACAATGCATAATATCTACATAACGATGCTACCTTCACTGTTCAACATTACCATCTAAAAAGAACATGAATAAATTTATTTGTACCACTAGAAGAAAAAAAAATTGTCAAAGTGTTTTTACTACTCAGAAGCAATTGGTAAAAGTCTAGAACATGTGTCTTAGAATAGGAAACTGTACTAAGTTCCATAACTTCACTAGCAAAGTTTATTAAAGGATCAAAAACAACTTCATGCTACAAAATTAGCACTGGCACAAATAGAATAGATATCAACACTAAAATGTGCATTGCTTTCACACCATATGGCATATTCTGAAGTTCATAACATGATAGTAGTACTTGACGTTTGCATAAACTTGTCTAGAAATCTTTCTATAGGAGGTCCGTTCAATTTGCTAGCAGTTCGGGAGACTCCAGATCATAGGCACCAGCATTTTACTAGTATACATGAAAATTGGATATCAGAACAGAATACCCACAAAAAGGCCGACATCCACAAAATGGTAATTCATTTACGTCCCACTAGTAATATCCCATCAAGTAAATCAAGACATATAAATGACCATAACGGATATGTCAAAAAAGAAACTATATCAAATTCACCTCAACAGATCCAGCGAGTGTTTATCAGTGCTAGGATGTTGCTTTCCTTTACTGCGACTCTCGGGGATTGGCAGTTTCAAGTGTTTGTAAAGTATGCTTGCAATATCTGCAGCAGTATAAAGGGAAAAAGACACGCCAGCAAGACTGTAAGCCTCCCTCTCAAGCTCCTTCAACTTTCTCACTAAGACGTGCCTTGCATTTAGGCATGCCTCCATGTCAACACCTATGCCCCAAAGCTCCATGTCCGCAAGAACTTTGACCTGAAAGACATGCAAAAAAGAAATTGCAAAAAGGCAAAACATCATGTAGTAAGTCACTGAGAAAGAGTACCAAGGAAAATCCAGTTGAGTATCCGATCATCTCAGTATTTTTGGACCAATAATACAAAAGAATTACCAACGGGTTTTCAATTGCATTAAGTGCTTCAACCAGGTCCGCAGAAACAAGTAGTTTCCATAAGGCAGAACTCAAAGCCCGGACTTGTGCAACCCGTCTGCAGCAGCCATTGTGTGCAGCTTTACGCATTTGATTTCTCCATCTACCATCCCGATTAGCAGCTGCCGCGGCCTCACTAGATAAACGCTTTTTAACTACCTACAGAAGAAAATAGAAACACTTAATATCTTCATAAAGGATACCTGTTCTTCCTCTTAAGATGCATACAACTCCAACTAGAAAACAATAATTGAAAAGGTCAAATTGTCAATATATACTAGGTCGAAATTTACCTTCTCAAGATTTAGGTTGGATTTACTGTCTTCATCAGGCCAAAGGATCCATGATGCTAGGCACATATCAAAACCATTGCGTATGGCAATAGATGGTAACAGAAGAAATGTGTTATCTATAAGCTCAATACTGTTGAGCTTTTTATCACCAAAATCGAGTCTTCCAAATTTCTGAGCAGACACACATGGAATTTTGAGGACCTGAATTTGAATTTTCAAATTCCATGTGACTTTCCTCACATCATTTCGTTCCATAATCTTAGCTATTCTGTTCCACCTGAATTTAGAAACTGCCAAAACATCACTAACGTCTACATCTTTGCTCACAACACCAACATCATAAGAGATAATTTGGTTTCCAGGAGCTACTAAATCCTTGGAGAGATTGATGTAGTACACTGGAGATGCTTCCCAGCAAATAGCCAACCCACAAATCTCAAATGGGATGTGATTATTTGGTTCTGATCTCTTTGTGAAATGGACATCAAAACAAAACTCTTTCACCGCATCCCACTGGTTCAAGAAGCCATCAAACCCACCAGGAACACTACTCGCATTAATGGGCCCCTTTGCAGATGCATGAGAACTACTGTTGTTATGTCCATTTCCTACCTCAATGTTGCCTTGGTCATCATGCTTAATTTTCTCATCACATACACTGGGAACTTCCATACCATGCATATTTGGCATAGCAGGACGATTAGAAGCCAAAGAAGAAACTTCCACAATTCCAGCATTTTCAGGATTGGTGGCATTGTCTTTTTGTCCAGCTGCATTTAATTCTCTAGCAGCAGCTGTAGTCATACTTGTCGTCACTGTTAGATTCTTACTCTTGATTTCACCATAACTGTCATCACACAGCATACCTGTTTCGTTAGGTGCATGCTGTCGAGAAAGGCGAATATCCTCGGGAGCTTCGATATCACCAACACCAGATAAAGCAGCTCCACCATAAGAACCCATGTTCACTGCAGAGTCCCCATCAGTACAGGGAAGTAGAGGCCGTGAAAACTGAGGAATTTGAACACCAAGTGACTTAAAAGCAGAAAAGGCAGCAACTCTAGCTTCCTCTGCTTGGTCAAGAACCATTTTCCGTGCACCATTTTTTATCTTCTTCGCAATTCCCAAATGCGCCCGTCGAAGGGCTGAACCTTCTATAAAACAATTGGAACACTGTAAGGTGAGAAAAGAAATGCCTCGAAAAGAACTCATAATGCATAGTTACTTCTATTTACCCAGAATATCGAAATTGCATAATTAGACAGACAATGAGTTCTCTCAGCTCCTGCAAAAAAGGATTCGTCGATGCCAATAAATGCATAGGAGATACGGCTGTAACTATGTTATGTCGCATTATTGATCAATCCATGCTCACGCATATTTCAGTCTTTATTGTGTCTTGCTATAAAATAAATAAACAAATTGATCTTCATATTTTAGTATTTAGGGCAGATATATAAAAAAAACATTAATGCATGGTTACTTCTATTTACCCAGAATATCGAAAATGCATAATTAGACAGACAATGAATTCTCTCAGGTCCTGCAAAAAAGGATTCATTGATGCCAATAAATGAATAGGAGATATGGCTGTAACTATGTTGTGTCGCATTATTGATCAATCCATGCTCACGCATATTTCAGTCTTTATTGTGTCATGCTATATAAGAAATGAACAAATTGATCTTCATATTTTAGTATTTAGGGCAGAAATAAAAAAAAACATTAATTAGTTGTAACCCAATGACCTTAAAAGACCAAGAGAATCCATATAACTCCATAAGCATGAAACAAGAATTAACCAAAAAATAAAAACACAGTTAAGCAAGCATATTACAACAAAATATGACACGTTTAAATCACCATGGGATACAACCCTAAGATTCTAAGAGTTCAGCGGGAGATTCTAAGAGTTTAGCGAGATATAGTTGACTGTTTTGTCTAGGCATGCATGTCCGTAACCTTTGGTTGTCAAAATTACTGGTTCATAATCAGGAACAATCCATGGTTATAGCAGATATTAAGTAAAGAAGGAAACCACCACCATTTAATCAGAGGATTTGCATCTTTGTGAAAATAAAAGATTCTTGTTCATAACATCCACAAGGGTATGAGAAATACAGGGAACGCCTCAAGCAAACCTGACACTTAAATTTTCTGAACAGGGAGAATCGTGCAAGTTCTTCAATTAAGCATTAAACTCAAAGTCAAAATTTGTGTTTGTTGAATATAAAGAACAAAGATTGCATAGCGACTATTTAAGATTATCCTAGGAACAAAAAACATGACTAGGCAAATTATCATGCAAACATAGAATGCTCAAACATTTGGAATTTCCCTATACTTTATCTGCAAAGAGTACATATATGAACAAAGGCAGAATGTTAACTATGCATAATATGTAAGATGCAGCTAAATTTTACACCATAGTAAAGGATTTCCATCTTGCAAAGGATCACAATGCCAAGCAAATGATTGTACACATGGATTACCGTATCGCTGGCACGCTCCGTGCTGGTTACTAGCATTGCCAGTGTAGGCACAGGGTGTGCCGACACTAGCCGTATCATGCCAATTTCCTACATGCATGTTAAGTAACTGTTCATGAAGACCGGCACAAATCCATGACTTTACACAGACATGCATCAGCATTTTCAGAAAAAATCTACTCCTTGGTAAACCATAAGTTCACGAAGAATACTAAAAGTAGCATGAAGGGTTGGAAAAAATCATAAGAAAACAAGGATCCGACTTTTTGAGTCGTATAAGAAGATCACCTTGTCCCGACCATGAAGAAAATTCGAAAAGAGCATTTGCAATTTCAGGAACAGTTGCTTCAGCAATGGCAAGAGGAGTTCGTAGGCCAGCCTTATAAAGAGCC
The DNA here is from genome assembly GCA_963920575.1 of Narthecium ossifragum. Taxonomy (NCBI): domain Eukaryota; kingdom Viridiplantae; phylum Streptophyta; class Magnoliopsida; order Dioscoreales; family Nartheciaceae; genus Narthecium; species Narthecium ossifragum. The sequence goes on from OY986968.1 coordinate 24,177,824, forward strand.
CTGGCTCGTGAACCCTAAAATATACAAGCCAACAGCAATGTGAAGCGCATCCATAAGAGAATGAAACTCCAAAGAAACAAACAAAACCCTCTCAGCCATTAAGCTTTATATGGAAGACGGCACAATTGTACCTTTACATATGGAATGTTAGTAAGTTCCACAATCTCTGCCCTCACACCAAAGGAAACCCGATTCTGGAATTTGGAAACGAGAACTTCTAGATCATACCAACCAAGTCTTTCACAAAATTGAGATACCATCAAAGCAAACCTTCCAGCATTTTCCTGCAAGGCCTGAATCATGCCTCTAGCAACTTTGAAGGCCTCACAAACATCAGCAACTGGGACCTCCTGAGAAAGATTAAAATCATGAATGACGAAGACACTTTCAATTATCATATCATTCTGTTTGCCATATCAGATTTTCAACCAACTTATTTAAAAATCAAACAGTTATATATACCAAAATCTGCATATGTAATATATATACACATCATGAAAAGTAAAGCACTTGTAAATATGTGTAGCAACATTGATTTCAGTAGGATTATTTGAAATTTATATTAAAATAGATTGTAAACTCGCTTTGAACCCCTAAAGTTGCGTTTGTAGTCTTCATCCAGGTATGCATCCTTTTTAGCAGCTAGCAATAGCCAAGAGGAAATAACGGTAAATAAAAAGTAAACTCCTCTTAGAAGCCAAAATAACTTTTCTAATGCGTCATTTGTTAATTTGAATTGATCCGTTGAGATTGAAGCTGGTGACTGACCTCGTAAGGAACGCGTCATTCATGGCAAAGTTCGACTGTTTCACTTCATCTAATATAGTTTTTGGAAGGGTTGGAGAGCAGCTCAGCTGCCAGTTCATACACGAGGTCATGCCGAAGAAGAGAAGTTTAGAAGCATATTTGAGATCACGATAAATTTACACATATCATTAGGCATACTATACATGTGAACTTTTTGTGCATTGCTTCTTCTGCAGATAACATCTTTTTGCATCGAACTCATTTCCAAAACCAGACCTTTAATAAACAAACCTCGTAAGGAACAATATGAAAGTCTGACTTATAACTAATGATCAGCAAAGTTCTGTCTTCAGTGAAAATAAGGCTCTCATAATCAAACAAATACAGATATGACCTAAATGTGATTCCGGTGAGATTTTTATAAGTGCCTGCGTTGAAATACTTCTACCTGAATTTGCCTCATTTTCCTCAAGTCAATCAAAATGGACACATCATAGCAAGCAGAGTTACCAAAAAAGTTAATATCAACCAATCAGCAAAAGACACATGTACAAACTAGGAGAAGATAAAGATGCACCTGCACAAGCTTTGATAACATGAGAGCAACATAAAACCGTTTAGCCACACGACGTGCTTGCTCATTAGCAAGCACACTGGCATCGCATTCCACATTCCATCTATGCGCTCTACTGTGTGGTCCATTTTTTCTGCCTCCAAACCTATCTTGACCAGGAAATGGTGCACCATGAGCCATTCGCATCAAAAAAGGCTCTATTACACCCACTCGATTGCCAACAGACTGCATAACCCATGTAGAAAACATTTAAGTTAATGCAAACAAAGACAGATTGCAGCCATCAAAAGTTCAATCACACCAAAGGAACAGCATCAGAAAAAACAATTTGTGTCTTGCTGCCTTTTTATTCGAAACCAATCACAAGTCAAAAATGTTGAATTGATCTCTAATTAAATACAAATCCCAGTCTTTCCAGGCCAAAACAAGGAACATGTTTGGGCACAAGCACGTTGGTCTAATGGCCCCACAAATGTAAACTCAGACAAGAGTACTTAGAAAAACCTGATGAGTTTATCAACCAGAAGAAGAGTGCAGACTGCAAGAATCATTCCATTTTCTACTTTAATGAATCTCTCAATGGAAAAACTCAATGCATACTCGCTCTCACAGTCAAATTGAAAGAAATGAAATACCACAAAGTACCACTATGAGCACAAAAACAGTGCAATTTGGAACCACAAAACAAGGATTGCCGTGCCGACCGGCAACCTCGGTGCCGGTCGGCAAATATCAAGCCGGTAGGATACCGGCTCGATATCTTGAACCGGCTCTGACTAAGTAGGTTTCGGCCTTGAGCCGACCGGCACCGGCCGGTGCCGGTCGATACACCAGTTTGTCGGTCGGCAACAGGGGAGGGGGGGGGAGGGGAGGGGCTGAATCAGAGGATGGGAGGGGCTGCCCCCGGAAACATAGGGAATAGAAAAATTACATAAACTACCCCTATCAACAAATCTTCAAATCCGTTTTTGTTCCGGGGGCGCTGCCCCCGGAAACCCCCGCCAGGGCGCTGCCCTGGACCCCGTCAGCTCTGCATAGTGCGTCATGGTTGGGTCCGGAATGATCAGGCTCCACAAACTCAACAGAGAGGAAGGAGGAGGGGAGGGGAGGCCGCCGCACGCAGGGAGGAGGGAGTAGGGAGGAGAGGCCGCCGCACGCAGGAAGGAGGGAGGAGGGAGTAGGGAGGGGAGACATGAAAATGTACAAATCATAGTCTGTTGATGAATGTTGCAATGATATAATAAATGATATAATAAATAGTTCATTATCGACCTCTATATCTATTCTTTCTCATTTTGAGTGCTCAAAGATCCCAAAAGATCTCCAAACCAATGTAGAACATCATATATCTTATCAAAACTCCGTGCCAAACATCTAAAAGTCCGTGCCGAACTGTGCCAGACCGTGCCGAACTGCGCCGGACCGTGCCGGTGGCAAGTGCCGAGCCGGCCAGGGACCGGCTCGGCGCGTGCCAGCGGAACGGCAATCCTTGCCACAAAACACATAAAACCTACCAAGAGCACAGAGAAGATATATGCTTTATAGGCTACACATCTGACTAAATTCCCTCCACCTCCAGAATAGTGTTGTGAGAGGTGATGAAACCAACTGGCTGACTATGCCTTAGAAAGAAAGGGTTCCAGCATAGAACCGATGAAAACCAAAATAAATGTCATTTTCATTATACAGGCATATATCTTTTGTCCAAATAGCAACATTATGCCTGGTGCTCAACACCAATGAAATAATATGATGCCCAAGAGAAAAGTTGCAAACCAAGAGCCCATCAACAACACATATGAAGAATGACATCCTCCAACTAAAGCATGAAAAGTCTCAGAAATAGCCGAAAAACCTTCCAAGCAAAATCAAATTTGATATCTATGCTTCACAATATCGCATTATACCAAACAGATCATCTAATACAGATGTCTTCAGACCATCCAATCTTGACAAATACTAGGGTTAGCACATACCCCTTAGTACCAATTGTTTTAGACACCAAACCCAATTAATTCCTCAATAAGTCTTTTGGCTTGGGCCAAATTTTAGCACAAAAATAACAGGGTGATTTCATATGAGATTAATAAGTTATAAGAGAAATAATTGGTGGATAACATAGACAAATTTCAAAAAGGACGTAAACAAGAAAGAGGAGGCGTTTTCCTTTTTTGGTAAAAGCTCCAGCTCGGCATGGGCATCTCTGCATTTATGGAAAAACTGACCCACGAGTTACTTGTCATGCACCCAGAATTCTAGGATAGGAATGCACTATACACAAAAACTAAGTAAACAAAAGTTTATTTACAACCACTGGTCTCAAACTTTGGAAACCAGAACGTCAAAACGAGCTAAATGTCCAGTGATATTGAAATTAAAATGAATTTCCCCGGAGTAAGAATATGAATGATTTTGATGTCCATGTCACCAAATATATTAAAAGGGATGTCACAGAATATCAAAGATAGTTAAGACTTTTTACCTGATCAAGAGCAGACAATTCCAAAAATCTTTCGTAATACAATTCCCAGTCTGGTTCAACATCGACATTAATCGGTGTCACCAAGTAAACTAAATGCAAATCAGAGGCGAGAACAAACGCTTCCCTTGCCCTCAAAAGATCATCAAGCACGATCTGCAGAATAAGCATATAGAAAGAAAAAAGGAAATTAAAAGATAACTGCATAGTACAAAAGAAAACTCAAATAAATCAAGATCCCTACTAGAGATTCTTCAGGGCTAAGAGAACTGCCAAAAGCTGCTCGTCCAAGAGGTGTTGTACAGTACAGCTTCGTGTCTTCATTCCACTCGAGAAATTTCTTTTGGCATAACCATCGAAGGGAATCCTGGGCAGATGTTACCACATCTTGAAATGGTTTAGTGGAATTAAGAAGGGTGCATCTAACATAATGATGAACATCAGTTGCAGTCTGAACAATTCCACCAGCAACAACTTCCAAGATAGCATGAGTCATCCCATTTTTATCTTCGGAGAGGCATGACTGTAAAGGGGGGCAGCTATCATTCAGTAGAGCAGTTATTCTTCTCAGTTCTTCTGGTTTACAAACAAGTATCTGGAAAAAAAGAATAGATTAGGATGACCTAAGAAGCTGAACCTTGATGAGAACATCAAGCATTTAAAATTGGCATGCAATAATGGACATGAATACGATTAAAGCTTACACTCTCTCCTTTTGTGTCAATTCCAGTCCGACCTGCACGACCAGCCATCTGCCTGTATCTCGTTCCATCAATAAAATCACGACCAATTTTTGGCTGCCTAAATATAACTCGCCTAGCAGGCAGATTTACTCCCGCAGCTAAGGTAGATGTAGCAGTCAAAACACGTACAAGTCCTTTACGGTAGCATGTTTCAACAATTTCTCTTTCCTCAACCTGCAAAACATTATCATTAAGTAGCGAGCGTCAGTAACTTGATTAAAACATCAGTCACTTCAGTGTTCTTAAAATGCTGGATTTGCATTTCAGTTGGCGCAATAAAATCACAAAATACATCATCTTTCTTTATATCATATGAAGCAATAGCAAGAAAAAGATGAGATATTCTAAGAATAACAATGTGGCATGAGTTCTGTGTCTCCAGACTTATTATGATGCATATGAGAAAGTTATGTAGCTGACAAGGAGCATATTTTAGATGCATCTTACACCGGATGTACGGATGAAGGTAGGGGCATGTAGCAAAGTGTCAACCAAATTTAAATGGAAAAGTCATTCAGATTGATTTACAATGAACACCAAAATGAACCTATGACATCGACATGCCCTACCGTAAGGCCAGCATGATGATAGGCAACACCAGAAGGGAGAGTTTCTTCCAATATTGGATCCAAACCAGCAGGACACTTCCGCAAGGCTTCAATAGCTGAGAAGGCATCATTGAATTCGCAAACAACTTCACGTGAAGCAACCGAAAACTTTTTCAAGAACTTAGAGACATGTCTTGCAGTCGATTCGCATCCTTTCCGGCTAGAACAGAACAAAAGCACTGAATGTCCTTCTTGAACAACCTGATTTTAGGTTAATCTTGATCAGCTATAAAATGCAGCAAGTGTTACAAGAAGAATATCACTTATTTTTCTTAATAGCAACGAAAAACTTGTATCATAGATACAACTATACAAGAGTGCATAATCATATCACGATAAAAAAGTACCTCATTGCACAATTCCACAATATGATCAGGGTCTTTGCCCCCAATATCAGCATTTTTTGGGATTGTCCGGACGACTTCCATTTTTTTGTCCAAAATAGCATTTCCTACTTTTATGTATTCTTCTAACGGAACAGGCCTAAAATCAGTCTGGTAAAGTGCTGCCTGCAAACTCAGAAAAACAATCAACTTATTTAGTCATAGTGATGAAGTACTCTTAGCATAAGTAGTATACCAAAAATGGAGAAAATGGATTGCTTGTGCAAGGTGAGCCACGTAACTCACGTGGTAAGGATAACACTGGAGGAAAGTGCTCTCCACTAACATCATTAAACAGAATATAACAACAGTCACATGCTCAATCCTTCACGAGCTACGTTCCTAGCTTGCTCTAATATTTTGAATTCATCAAATGTATTGCAGGACTCTTATGTTTTTTACGCCATTTGACAAAACAAGATTAACTGACTGGTGGTCAGCCATAAGCACTTCAACTATGGGTAACTACTGGGCATTAGAGAGGTATAAAAACAAAACAAAGACCCCAAAGTTGTAAACCCCCAACAATGATACTTGGCATTAATAGAAAGAAGAAGGCCATGCATGTTAAAAATGCAAAAGGGCAGGACAAAAACCAAACCAACCGCAAAGGAAAGAAAAGGTATGTGGAGAATCTAATAAGTTTGATGCGTCAAACAAGAGATTGGGTGTTACATGAAGGCAATGAAAAAAGCAGATAAAAGAAAAGAATAGGCAGTCCCAGCAAAAGAAAAGTAGGGGGGGGGGGGGTAGTGACATCTGCTGACAACAGATGTAAACTCAATAGATAATTTGCTGAATAATTCATTGGCCCAACAATATACCATTGGATGATATACTTTGTAGCACATTCATATTGGATGCTAAATATAGTTCTTGCATAAGCTTTCATATGTATGACACTTCAGTTACAAGAGAATGCACTCTGCTTTTACTTACTTGAAGCCAATCAGCTACAGCTGCTACATTCGGCATGGTGGCACTCATTCCAACAATTTGCAAACCTTGAGCAGGGTCGGCTTTACCACTACTACTGCCTGAACTGTCTCCACCAGATGAATCTGAATTTCCTTCTCCAGCCGCATAACGAAGCTTTGTCAGCATAAGCTCCAAAAGGTACCCTCTATGTTGGTCACCTACCTAACAATTGATACACAGTAAGTACTCCAAAGGAGGGAGCAATCACTATAAATGGAACAGTAGGAACCTTGAACACCCAAAGATAAGGAAAAAAACAACAAGAAGCAAAGTTCGTGGACAATACAGTTCTTATCAAGGTTTAACAATATGGCATAGAACCTTTTCTACAAGATATATACCCACATTCTTTGACAGTAAGTCCAATTCTGACCTAATAAAAGAACCAAATATAGCATTGTCCCATGCTAATACCTAATAATTTCATGATCACTAGTTTTGTTATGTGGAAAATAAGCTTCAAGACACCTGCAGAGTTTTTTTCCTTTATCACCTTTTGGTACTACACCTTAGTTTCTCTAGTGCAGTCACTTCTGATTCTTCCCTCTAAGTTTAGGTGCGCCTATTTCAACATTTCATCTTTGTTCACATTCTATTTTGCTCATACACCACCTTTCAAGAATGCTACAGATAGACTCAGGAAGTAACGAGGCTCGAACCTAAAAGAACGAATGAAAGCCAATATACATTAAGAAGCAATATAATTAAATCGAGAAATGAAGACAATGGAAGCCCAACTTAGAAGTACATTAGAGTTCATTACCATATGAAGTTCATCTATCACAATAATTCCAACTTCAGAAAGGCGACCTTCTTCTAACAACCTATTAACTAAAGAGTTCGCCTTCTCTATTGTACAAACAGCTACGGAAGTATCTTTAGGAAGTGATGCACCCCCTTGATTGCCATAAAAGCTCCGGACATGCTTACCCAGTGGCTCAAGGAGTAGCTCCAGATGTTCAGTCTACAAGAAAAGAAGATAGGTTTATGGAAAAGTGCAACAACCAATGATGCATATAAAACTTCTCAAGATCCAATGGAGTTAAAGAAACCTTTTCAGCACAGATTGATACATATGGAAGGACAAGAAGTGCCATTTTTCCGGTTGATATGACTCGCCTCAACATCAAAATTTCGGCCACAAGACTTTTGCCAGCACTGTGATTCAGCAACAAGATAGTCATGATGATATTCTATGATCATACAATCAATTTTTATCCAATGCAAAAATGAGATAACGACCTAATAGATATGGAGAAAATTATTCAAGATAAGATGCAACTAATGAGCACAAATGAAACCTTGTAGAGGCACAATAGATGAGATTTCTTTTCTCCAATACACCATTGACACGAAGACAGTCAACCTATAATGGATGAAGACAATTAGTACATCCCCTCAGTATTCATCCGTGCTTTAAATATCTCCCTATCCAAATACCAGACATCTTCGCAAATAATGAACTGAAATAAAATGTGACATTTCAATGAAAGCGCCATAGCAGCACCGTCTACATCAAAAACAAAGATTTATGCCAAGTTCCAAGGACATCAAGTAAACTAACTTTTGTGCAACATTACAATACTCAGAATAAATCTCAAGCACAGTTTTATGTACTGATCTCCATTTGCAATGAATAGAAATGGCAGAACAATAAAAAAACCAAAAGCTACACCTCCTCTATCAAAAACTGAAAGAAAAGCAAAAACTCTCACACTAATCATAGTTATAGCATAGACGATATTCGATAAGCATATAAAATAATCTTGAAATTCCAACATAAAAATTTATGAAAAAACAAAATGAGGACGACTTCACTATGAAAGAATGGTCAAAATCTGTTTTGTTAAAGAAAATAACTCAAAAGAGCAAACTGACTATATTTCTTCCGTTTACATAACAACTATATGGATATTTCAGGCATTCAGACTTTCATAACAAATAAATCATTTCCATATATGTTTTCATCAATGACAATGCTGTCAGGCAGCACTATGCATGCCGCCCTCTGCATAGCATGCTGGCAGGAAACCAGCAAGGTATATTATATATATCATGGCACAGACCCATATAGTGTTTATGCTGGTCAAAACTGACCCATGCCGGCCAAAATATCCTAAGAAGCAAGGAATGTGAACAAACCTAAACCGAGATGATAAATAGGAGACATGCCTCATAGGAATTGTGTGATTACTTTAGCCTCTTGAGTGTTATGAGAGATGACAAAAAAATTATATCTCAGATGTAAAAAGGTCGATGGGTTGAGTGGACCAAAATAAGACGAGGCTTACATAAAGATAATAAAGGTGCACCTGAACAAAATGACGAGTTCGGAAATTTGGATTTATGATGGTGAAATGTCCAGAGAAGCAAGGAATGTGAACAAAGCTAAGTCGAGAAGATAGATGGGAGACATCTTAGAAGTAATGTATGATTGCTCTAGACCTTCTGAGTGTTGTGAGAGAGAACAAAAAATCATTATCTTCTAGGCAAGAAGGTGGATCGGTATAGTGGACACTGGACACAACAAAATAAGCCTTATCAAAAAGACAAAAAAATGTGGATATTATTCATGTTGATTACAAAAATGCAAATATGAGCCAACGAAAGGGGAATGAAGTGGACCAAAACAACAAATTAACGAACATTATCAGCATGCATGTGCTATTTGATGTGCTATTTGATCTTAAGAAGGCCCTTAAAAGAAAGTGGATTGCCTTAGGATCCAAAATAGAGCCTAGGCCAATATTCAAGTAAATTGACCAATAAGTCCAATATCGGCATACAATGCAATCCGTGGGAATGGACAATAGAAAGAGATTTGTAAAGTTGACCTCATTCAAAAGGGTGCTGCATTAGTTTCACAGACATTGGCAAATGGATAGAGAGAGAAGAGACATGGAAAGCAAGAAAGATCGAGATAGACTAAAAGGTTAGTTAGCCATTCTGCTTTACAGGATACACGAATGTAATAGCTTTGCCTTTCCACTCCAAGCAACCCTGCCGCGACAAGGTTGCGCAAAGCTCTCAAGAATGTCACATAGGTCCCTAGGAACTATCAACATGGAAGTACCTCAGGCTTTGTGCTAAAAGGCCACGACAAGGTAGGGGGGTTAAACGTGGAGATCCAATCAGACGTCATTGACATGATCTTGACTGTTAACGACATATTGGTGGAACTTGAAATTACCTAGATTTGTTATAAGAAAACCCAAAAAATTTGAGTAGTTTTTGGTCGATGTGAATCTAAAGAAATTTATCCCGCCATAGAGGATGAGATTGCCATATATGAGCTACAGTCAAAAGGCTTTTAAAAGCATATAAGCACGAATGGATTAAGTAATTAATGATGAAGGAGGCATGGTTCCAACCTGTCTGCTAGGAAAAGATACATTTGAAACTGCTTCAGCTTAATCCTAAAAGAGACACGGGGATATACAGTACTTTTGAGTAAGAGTTTACTCTTCATTTCGGATTCTCTTATCAGAAGCATGAAAACCTAGCATCAAAGATAGAACGTGCTACAAAAAGACAGCTATATGATATACCATATAAAGCATACAAAAGCAACAAAAAAAAAATGAAGTTCTCACCTATTTTAGCTTCAAGTAAACAAGGAAGAAATTATCATAATAAGAAGGAAAAAAACAAATTTAGGAGGAAAGAACCTGCCAAGGATATAGCTTTGAAATGCCTTTCTTCATGTACATTCTGCATATTTCAGAAGGAAGCCAACTGTTAAGCTGCAAATGGTCTTCCAGAGTTCTGAAATCTGACGAAATACTTGTTTCTTCATGCTTTTTTTGCACATCTAATGAATGTTTTACTCCTTCCTGTGCTTTAGATTTGTCACAACCAGGTACACTAAGGCCAACAGTTATACTCTTATCATCGTACAAAAGCTTAGTACCACTCCCTTGGTTCAATATAACACCCTGCCCTTCGTCTACGGCTAGATAAGGGCCCTGGCCCACATTTTGAGAATCATTTTGTTTCAAACATGGTGTATCTGGAGAATTCTTATCCAATAACACCTGTGGAGACAAACCAAATGGTTCGTTCAAGGATTTCCTTTCATCATGATCTTTCATAGTTTTTAGGACACCCAAGGTATTAAGGCAATTGCCACTTGCCGATGGGCCAGAATGTTCAACAACAGCTTTAAGTTTCTTGACAATGATATTATCCACGCTGAAAGTACTCTCCTCATGTGAGAAATCAAAATGCTTTACAGGCAAAGGGGATGCCTCGCTATGGTGAAAAGTTTTTGGTGACTTGTTTTTGCCCTCAACGGGAATCTCTATCTTCTCACAGTCATTCACTTGCACATCTATGCCTTCTAACTTATATTTGGCAGAGGTAGAGCAATTTTCATTGCTCCGAAGAACTGTACAATTTGACTTCTCCTTTCTCAACTTATTGCTAGCCTTCCCACTTCTCAAGAAATGTGATGTTCCTAGCTCACTCCGCATGCCATGACCATCATTAGCTCGAAGTGGCAACCCATCGATGGGAGCATATAGACCATCTACAACCTGGATTGCTTCATTCCAGAAATCCTCCCCAGGCGAGAAAACGGAACTCCTCCTTACTGAGTTAGGGGTCCTGGTCAAACTAGGTGTAACAACTCCTCCCTTACTTGAACCAGAATTAGGTGTATTGCTGCATCTTCTCAAGCCAGAAAAAACAAAGGATGAAGAATCACCATTACCACATGTCTTCTCATGTGTTTCCTGCATAAGTTTCATCGTAACTTACACTATTAAAAGAAACCAAGAATTTGAAATGGTTTGCGACCACATACCAGAAGTTCCTCAGAATGAACACTGGCTGCCTGTCCTAGGCTATTGTTCACACCAGGCTCTGTAGTTGCAGCACAATCTCGACTAGTGCAAGTATTCTCTACCTCAAGGCGTGACTCACTCTCCTCCAAGAAACACAGCTTCTTCCCGGAAGTTTTACACGTGTCTAGCAAAGATGGGCTACCATTTCTCTTCTTCCCCTTTAATTCTTGCCCCGCAGAGACGTCCACAGCCATTGGGAGCTCACTATACCATAACAATGATTCATCGTGCTCAAGAATTAACAAAATCATTTTGAAGAAACACCAATTACATCCTTTAAAAAAAAAAATGCTCCAAAAACAAATCAGTTTTACCTGCAATACAGAGACAAGAAGTCAGTCGCAAACTTCTTGAGCTCCAAACACTTTCCACCACCATCCGTTCCGGCAGACGAAGGGACCGGAGGCGGCAAGACCGGCATCCGTGAAACATCAGGAGCCAAACCTATCTCCAACGTCAGATTCCTCTTGACCGGTTCTTGCCCCGCCCTAGGGTTCCTCTCCAGCGGTTCATGCCCCGACGTGGGCCGACCATGACCTTCACACTTGCCAGCGTCCAGGGACGCGACGAGGTAGCCCTCCAGCGAGCCCTTGGCAGACGGGGATCCATCGGGGACGAGTCCGGATTCTTTCTTGGACCTCTCCGGCTTCCTCTTTCTTGAAGCGAAGAACTATCACAATAGGGATTGTTAAAGCAAGCGACAAAAGATAAAGACAGGAGCGGCGGATAAGGGTTTCAAGGAGGGGAGAGGAGGAGAAACCTGATCGATTCGAGATCGAGGAGGAGAGCCAGAAGCCATAGGAGACGCCGATGGGGGAAGGGACTTCGTTTGAATGAGAGTATGAGAGTAACCCGCCAAAGACTACTGTGGAATCATACTAGCACGAATACCCTTTTGGAATCTTTGGGTCCGTTTGCTACGGTCAGAAAAAGTGGTGGGCGGCTGAGCGGAGAATAGATTCAGGAAAAATAGGATTAAAAAATAATAATAGGAAAAAATAAAGGAAAGGTGCGACTATCCGCACCACAATTTGGACTCACCGCATCACATTTACTTATCATAACTTTCATACCCAAAACACCCATTGATTAAATTTCCAAAATAACCTTCTAAAACACAATACACCACAAAACCTACTCTACCTTAACAAATATTTCTCAATACACCACAACACCACATCTTCTCCTACCTCTAGCCATCATTTTCACCTCCTCAAACCACCTCCTCCAATCCCTAACCATCTCCTCCCTCCAAGCCCTAGGTCTTCAACTTACTCACTCCCCCTCCATCCTATATAGTTCTTCCCTACCCTCATCATATTCTATCTTCTTTCTTATCCTCCCAACATATTCACATTATACTCCAAACCATCTCCTCCAACCTTAGGTTTTCAACTCACACAAGCCCTCCCCATTATACATTGTCAACTCAAGGTGTGTTAGGTCGAAATGGATGGAAAAGATGAATGCTGGAGCGAAGGAGACGAGAAAAGGCCCTCAAAAAATGTACATTTCCTCTTCTCTTGTTTTTTTTGTCCTTCTCGGATCGAGTTTTGATCGGTAGTCTCAGACCGACAGAAAACGTCAACGTATCGGTATGTATCCACCGATACTTTGGCTTTATGTACCGGTAACATAGTACCGATTAGTATGCTATGTATACCGGTACGTATCCACCGAAACTATAGCTTTATATACCGGTAAAATGGTACCGCATAATACGTTAGTATACCGGTACCATAGTACCGATGTGAACACAGTGTTGGCTACCAGCCTTACTAACTCTTTGCTTACATTCAGGAGCATGTTTCTACTGATGCGAGCGGTGTAGGAGCTATAATTACTCACGACTACACCCTGGAATTCACGACCAATATGATATGTTGTTTAATCGCTATATCTTGCCGGACGACAACTAGGTCTAAAGTTCATTAACATAATTCTTATTGTTTGATTAACATAATTCTTATTGTTTGATTATAGATATTTCAAAGTCGACAAGCACTTGTCCAATGGGTACAGACAGTTGGGAGGCAGAATGGGCTGATAATTGTGACAAAGAATTCAGAGGTCGGGGGGTGTGGTAGAAAGCTGAGGACTACCTTGGCATGTGAGCGTAGTGGAGAGTATCGGAAAATTATAAAGAAAGATGATAGCGGGAAGAAAAAATTTGCCAATCGAAGGAAAAAATCCGTCGACTCCGGGACGAAGAAGTGTGGATGTCCTTTCAAGCTTCAGGGTGTGAAGCTTGTATCTAATGATGATTGGATGCTAAGAGTTATTTGCGGAGTCCACAATCACCCCTATGCGGATCACCTCGAGGGTCACTCGTACGCCGAACGATTATCTGCTGAACAAAATGATATGGCGGTTACGATGTCAGCAAACCTAGTGAAGCCACGGTAAATCCTGAACACTATAAAGCAACAAGATCCTGAAAACGTATTGATGAGTCACTAAATATTCATAATTAGACCCCTTAATTTACCTTTGTTAGGCCTAGAGTGTTTTTATTTGATAGTTTGTTAGTTGATTTCAGGTTTAATCATGCTTTGAGAAGAAATGCAAGAAATTCGATTAATATGCTGAAATACACTGCTCTGTCGACTGTTAGCACAATATTCACAAGAAATTATCCTTATGTCCAAATATTCTGAAATTTGAATGAAATCTGGAACACATCAAGACGTACAACTTTCATGTTGGACACTTTTGGAGATTCCTGATGGATTGATAGCAGTTTCGAAGAAGATGAAGATATTTAGCTGCTGGAAGACTGGTCCGTCGACGCCCGGGAGAATATTCAGTAAATATTCTAGATAAGTCCAAATATTACAAACTCTTCGGGAGATGACAGAGGACTTCCAATTCTACATCTTTTGTGTTGGACTCATTCCAAAACTATTGACCAGTTGTGCCCAGTCGCAACCAGAAGAAGCAGTCAGAATTAAACTAGGAATTCCGAGTTGCACTAGAGGTCCAACTCCACTTAGCCATAACTCTAATTCCGGGATTAAGGGTTATTATTATAAAAAGGGGTTATTCCAGCAAAACTTTTCATCTTTTTGTCAATCTTTAGAGGAGGAAGAAGAAGAAGGAGAGGATGTGGATGGTGACAGCTTCCTATTCCAACCCGATGGCTTTCATCCAAAAGATGAGTTGCTAATTCTTATACTTAGGATTATTCATGAAACCCTAATGTAGTTTTCTATCTTCTTTGGTTTGAATCTTGTAATCTACTCAAGATATGATCTTATGAATATGATTTTTAATGTTAATAGAGTGGAGGGAACAGAGTTCCTTGACGTATTTTCAGTCCTACATGATTTCTGTGATTGATTGTAGAGATTCATAAGATGGTTTTCATGTGATTTTTGGTTTACCTTTGAGATAGTCTATGCTACGTGAAGATAAGTCATGATAAGGTCATTAGGAGTAGAATAATTTAATGTAATCGTAGGACCAAAGATGATTTATGCTAAACAAAGATAGATTATGCCGTTGGAAACATAAACCTTATTTTAGGGATTCATGTAAGCTTAAGAAGCTGTGGATTCATAATGTTGAGAGAAGAGAACAAGAGGATAACTAGAGAAGATTGAATATGAAACTAGGGTGGATTGAGTAATTCCTAAGTCACTTATCCATTGATTCAAATTGATCAACCTTTTATCTCTTTTCTTCATTAGTTTAATCTATTCTATCTTTGATTCTTTTCTTTAGTTTTAGGGTTTTGAGAATTGATTTTGATTTCCAACGTTTTCCCTGTAGATCGACTCCCGACTTCACCGCTATTTCTACTTAGTAGTTTAGTGATTGAATAAGGATATAAATTTAATATTTGATTGAGTTTACAACGTTTTAACGACGACGTTTGTGAGCGATCACGTATCCACCATGAAGACCATCTACAATGTACGCCAAAAGAATAGGGTGATTGAAAAGGCTGGGAGATCAGAGATGCAGCAATTATTGAAACATCTAAATGAGTTTGGATACGTTGAGTATCATACGGTTCGAGAAGACACAGACGCTGTGAGGGACGTATTCTGGGCACACCTTGTTTCTATTGATTTAGTCCATGCATTTCCCGAGGTGTTAATTATGGATTGCACCTACAAGACCAATAGATATCGACTTCCACTGCTACAGATTGTTGGCGTCACGTCGACGAGTATGACATTCGTCGCAGCTTTTGCCTACATGGAGTGTGAGAAGGAGGACATGTACAAATGGGGTTTAAAAATATTAAGGACATTGCTGCAAGGATGCCCAATGCCATGCGTTGTGGTGACAGACCGAGAACTGGCTTTGATGAACGCTATCAGCTCGGTCTTTCCGGAGTCCAAAAGCATGCTATGTAGATGGCATATCCAAAAGAACGTAGAGCTCAGCTGCAAACACATTTTCGAAACTGCAGATAAAGCCGACTTGTTCATGACAATGTGGAAATTGGTTGTAACTGCATCTACCGAGGAGGAGTACAAGAAACACTTGGAGACACTAGAGACATCTTTTTGCGGTTACCAAGCAGCTTCTAAATATGTTCGGAAATCGTGGCTAGATGGCTTCAAAGAACTGTTCGTCAATGCTTGGACTGACGAATATATGCATTTTGGCATTTTGGCAATCGTGGCTGGATGGCATTTTTGCGGTTACACTAGAGACATCTTTGTGATCCAGCCATGCAAGAGCAGTCGGCTTGTCAACCGTGTATTCTGGGTCGGGCTGTGGCTTTATAATTACCGGGAGGTGATCATATATCCATGCCTGCATTGATTAAAAAAATATGAGTCAGTCACAATTATTGGTATTATATCACAAAGCAGATGTTTTAAAAGTACGTATGTCGCGCCCCGACCCGCGAAAGCCCAACCGGGCCGGGCGACGCGAACCAGAACCTAACTAAATGCGGAAATAATGGCGAGGCGTTCCCTGTAACCTTCTGGTTTCATTAAACAGTTCATAAGCACCCATGAATAATACAATAATTTCAAACCTCAAAAGATATAATATAATATTCAGAAACCTCAAAGGGGTTATAACAATTTATACATCATACTCTTGTAGGAGACTAACTATAACAAAAGTGTAGAAAAATGATCACCGATCCTCAGACACCGCCAGACGCCGCCACGCCACTAAACACCTGCCCGGTAGGGGCTACTGAAGAAGAGCTGGCGCATGCACCTGCAAAACGCAGGGCGGGTAGGAGTGAGCATAAAGCTCAGTAGGGTTCTACACTACGTCACACAGAAGGAAGGGGAACGCAAGAGTGTCGCCCTCGAGTAAGACCTGGGTGTATACATGGGTCCCATAACCCCACCGCTTGTCCCTGAGGTCCAGGGGCAGCACTCAGTAGCAGGAACAGCACTGGCAACACACCTACAGGAACCCGACACTGCAAGGTCAGCACAGTGGGTGTCACACCCCGACCCAGAAAACCCATCCAGATCGGGGAGTGAGCAACCTAAACCTGTTTAATCATCAATGGGCGCAAAAATTTTGACAGAATCTCCTCTATAATTCTTACACAAGGAACCTGTACATCTTCCAATATTCACAATAAATTTAAATATTTGATCATGAGGGCTAAATTTAGATTCACATCAACTATCATTATTACAACCCAATTTAAACATCTAAATAAACATCATTGTCATTTATATCAAAATTAAAAGTTAAACAATTTGTCCTCAAATAAGAAATAATAATCTCCAAAGTTTAACTACATCAAATAAAATAAATGAAATACTGAATAGAAGCCCTCAATCTGTCAACAACCTCGCCTCCAAGAACTGATCCGCCTGGAACTACTGAGGAAGGAGCGGCGCCTGCACCTGCAAAACGCAGCCCGGGTAGGGTGAGCATAAAGCCCAGTAGGGTTCTACTCTACGGCACTCTCAAGGAAAGGATAGACTGCAACTGTATCTACTTTCGTCAAGGCTAAATATGCCAAGAGACTAACCCTAGCCTCGTCGATTCCCCGAGGGCTCCTGTCCAGGTCCCACCCTCACCCAACAAGGGGAAACAACACGACTGCGGGCTCCTGTCCAGGTTCCACCCTGCCCAGTCTCAATACCACCATCCCTAGTGGGGACACAAGTCAGGGACATCGACATCCATATCTAGCACTTGGAGCGAAAGTAAACACAACCTCTACACCTCAATATCATAATTGAAATGATCATATCTAGGTTACCACCTCGATCAATATAAGATCAGAACCACACAATCTCGCCCTAGTCCTCCTACCCATACCTCGTTCCTAGAGCTAGATCCGAGCTACCCGAGCCCTCGGATCGGCGATCGAGCCCCATCGCCCGCACCTAGCCTTAATGCTTCTAATGCATACAACATGCATGAGCCTAATCAAACAACTAGGCCTAGGTGTCTTTACATGTCAATTCATCATTCATATGTCCACAATATATAGCATACCTATGAAATAGATTTGGCATTCAAGAGTTAACAAAGATCCAAGCACAACATTCATATATCACAATCATAGCTGATTTCATTCAATATATATACACAGGCACACCTTCGGCCCAATCAGATCTAGAAATTCTCACAATTAAAAAATAGAAAGGGCACACAGCCGGCCCTAGGCATGAGCATGGTATAGAAATAAGATAGAATTTCAGATTTGACCAGCTAAGAATCATAGGGTAGCATTTGATCACAAGACTTGAACAAATAAGGGAAACAAGCTACTATACCATGCAATGGATACAATCGACATAAGAATACTACCATCACAGGGAAAATGAAGCAATAAAAAATTTGGCAGTCCAACACTTCAACAAATAACCGAAAGAAAATGGTCTAGCTGAATTTGGTTGAGGACTGAGGAATCGGAAGCCAAATCCGCACCAACAGACCCACAAGGAGGGCCTCAACAACTGGCCCTCATCTCTAAAGGTGAAGCCCCAACAGAGAAGGGAGGCTGAGAGTCCCTCCCATTTGATCCATGGTAACTAGGGTAGAAATCGACCCTAGAATACAGGGGAGAAGAGAAGAACACCACTGGAGCCCGGAAAACAGAATCTACGTCTAAGTCTCAAGCCAACTCCAGTGCATTCAACCAAATCGGAAGCAAGGAAAGGAATCCAACAACAACCACCAGAAGATCCAACCGGACTCGGGAAGCTCAAGTGTTCAACCAGCCAAGAACAGGGGAAGAGAAAGAACGAGGAAAACAGAGGAGAAGGAATTCGAGGGAATCCAATCAACCACCACCCCTCTACAACCCACGGCAGCCAGAAACGAAGCAAGGAAATTGAGCGCAGGCAGAGAGAGAAATCGGGAACGGTTGGAAAGACCTCAATCAACCGGCAAGTCAAGAACATGGGAATTGGAAATCCATCAAACCGGAATCATGGAACCAGGAAAGAGAGAGAGACGATGAATATGGCATCAATACCCTAGCTAGCATCAAAATCTGACATTAACTCTTAGATCTAAGCGACAGCAAGCATTGAGGGAGGAAGAACAGCAACCTTCATCGATCATCAAAGCCACGAGGAACCCACAAGCAATCAACGAAACCAGGAAAAACAGAGCACTAGCAGGAACCCAAAGCAAGCAACCACGGAAACCCATTAAACCAGCGAGAAGAGGAAGGAAAAACGCATCACAGATCCATGAACACACCTAGATCTAATCACGGTATCATAGATAACATGTATTCAATCACGCCCTAGAAGCCTAACCAAAGGTTAGGGTAGGAATCCCCTACCTCTGGGCGTCGGGATCTCGTCCCTCTCCTGCTTTTCCGGCCGCGGTTGTCGTCCCCGAGCTCGCCGCCAGTCGCACGTCACCGCTACCTCTCTCCTCTTGGTCGGCCGCCGCCGCTCTCTTCTCTCTCTCTCTCCCTCTCTCTCTCGTATCAAGCGGATTAATACCCTAACGAGGGTTTAAGGCATTTTCAAGTGAGTGGAGATTAAGCTCTCCTAACCACTAGATTAGCCAGAGTTAATCAAGGCCGCTCAAAATCTCGATCTTCACGATCGGACTCCGATCTTCACGATCGGACTCCGATCTTCAGATCTAAAGCCCTCCTATGGGTCTACTCAAGCACATACATCATTACAAAGCCGTGTGTGCACTACGCGTGTATGAAACCACCCGACAAGACGCAATTTGACCAAATTGCCCCCGGGGTCGCAAGGAGGCCATGCGATCAACCGATCGCGCTCGACGCGGAAACAGGCTACGAAGAGATCGACCCTCGACCGACGCGGTCGAGCCGGGTCGGAGGGACGGGTCCTCACAACCTATCACCCTTAAAGGAATTTCGTCCGCGAAATTCGATAAGGGTAGGGCCGAAGAAAAGAAACAAACACTCTAAGCCTACCTGCACAGATAAGAACAAGGCTACAGCTAGGGGCACCAACGCCCGAAAAGGAGTTTACCTGCCGGAAGGAACAATCTGGGGAACTCTCGGCGCATACGGTCCTCTCGCTCCCAAGTCAGCTCTTCAGTATTGCCATGTCTCCAACGGACCATCACCAACGGTATCGATCTGCCTCTGAGTACCTGGTCCCGCCTATCCATGATCTGCACCGGCTCCTCTATGTATGTGGCATCCTCCTCAACCTCAATGTCGTCGACTCTGATTTCATGTGATTGATCTAAAACATACTTCTTCAACATCGACACGTGAAAGGTAGGATGAACAGCGGACATGTGTGGGGGTAATGATAGCTGGTAGGCGACCTCTCCGACGCGCCTCACGATCTCGAAGGGGCCCGTGAACCTCGGTGTCAGCTTGCCTCTGTTGCCAAATCTGATCGATCCTCTGCGCGGAGAAACCTTCAGGAACACCCTGTCCCCCACTGTAAACTCTAACGGTCGCCTCCTCCTATCTGCATAACTCTTCTGTCTGCTCTGAGCTGTCAGGAGCCTTTGCCTGATCTGTATGCTATGAACATACACAAGCAAGAGACATACACAAGCACAACAGAGAATGTATGCTATGAACATACACAAGCAAGAGACATAGGCATGCAACAGTGTCGCGCCCCGACCCGCGAAAGCCCAACTGGGCCGGGCGACGCGAACCGGAACTTACAAAACGCGAAAAAGAACGGCGAGAGTTCCCTCTAACCTATTGGTCTCCCTAGCAATTCACCAAAAGCACCCTCAATTAAAAGACAATATTATATTATATCCTCGAACCACAGATTTACGAACTCAAAAAGATTTAATATACAAATCTTCGGAGAGGGGAAGATCCAAAAATACAACATCACTCCCGTAGGAGACTAACTAACATAAGGGTAAAAACAGTAAATATCGCCACCTCTCAAAAGCCACCAGGCGCCGCCGCACCGCCGACCAACTGCCCGGTAGGGGCCACAGAAGAAGAACTGACGCCTGCACCTGCAAAAACACAGCCTGGGTAGGTGTGAGCACTAAGCTCAGTAGGGATCTACACTACGACACACAGAAGGAAGAGGGAAACGCAACAGTGTCGTCCTTAAGTAAGACCTGGGTGTATACAGGGGTCCCATAACCCCACCGCGTGTCCCTGAGGCCCCGATCATGATCTTCCAGCCGGGCTGGTCACATGTCGGGTCACACTCAATAGCAGGAAACGGCACTGCTGACTCTCAACAGGACACTGAACACTGTTTGGTGGGAAGAGACACCACTGAGTAGGCAAAACCTCTACTCAAGAGTTTTAGGAACACCGGACACCGGCTACACCTCAGATCCGACTCGAAGCCGACACGACCTCTACAATCATCAAGCAATAAGTGTACCAGTCATCTAAACCTATCATCGAATCGACTGGACATCACAATTCAAACCGGGTCCAAACAGCCCAACCCCGGTCCTAGGGCTAAGTCCGAGCTTCCAGCCTCGGGACGGCGACTCAAGGATCACCCACGCCCTAATCAATGCAACTAATGCACAAATCAACAATGCATGCTATGACATACACAGATAAGAAGCAAACCATGCAACAGTATGTCAAGCATCATATAAGTCTACTGGATCGCTGCAACGGTACTACCAACCGCTGCCAGCCGATTCGCAGCGGGTCCCGGCATTACGACGGTACCACAACCGTCAACCGCGAACTCCTGCAACGGGAAGCAACCCCGAAAACCGCTGATGAACAGTAAATAATATAATATTATATTCCGAAATATAATATTATATTCAAACACCCAAAACCACCACTTAGGGGCTAATTGATCCCGTCGATCCGACGTCCAAACGACGTTAGATTTAAGATTCAACTTAGCCACCAGTAGGTGTATATACCAGGATCAACATATCCAAAATTCATATTCATCCAACGGTTGGATTAACGGGAAAATACAAATCAAAACCGCTAATCAACTCACTTACCAATTTAATTACTGCAACGCAGCCCTCCAGCAAACAATTCATAACAAATCGTAAAAACATCGGAAAAATACGAAATAAGATGAAATAGAAAGCTAACGAGTAGATGTACAACTCTTATGTTTACCCAAAGCCAAGATCATGTACACGCCGCCCGGAAAACTCGCCGCAAGCCGGCTGTTCTTCAAGAACAGCAAAAAACCAGAAATCCGAGACTAATCTTGCATAAAACCTACTCAAATCTCAACTGATTAACATGAAACATAAATCAGTAATTCTAATAGGCATAAGGAATCCAACAAAATAAGGATCAACAAGATCCAACCGCTAGATCTCAAGAACACCCGAAATAAACATCAGTAGGTATAACCCTACCTAGTTGCGCTTTCCTCGGCTGATTCCCCGTGATTTGATCACCAACAAGCTTCCAAACCACTTCAGGAATCTTCCTCTCGTTGTCACGGATCCAACGAGCCTTAGATCGCCGAAAAATATGGTCGGAGGAGGGAGAACGGAGGAGATGAAGCTCGCCGGCGGAGAAGGGAAGAAACAGAGCACCGCGGGAAAGAAGAGAAAGAAGGAAGAAGAAGAAAAGAGAAGGAGGAAGAGGAGGGGAAGAAAAGGAGGGAAAAGGGAAGGGGGGAAAAGTGAGGGGAGGGGAGGGAAAGTCCTACCCCCCTCTGACAGGGGAGAGCGACGGCCAGCGGTGGCCGTCCTCGCGAAGCAGAAAAGCCACCAACGCGAGTCCGATCGGTCGCTCCAAGGAGCGATCGATCGCTCGCGCCCTGACTCGAAACCCACCGACTCACTCACGAGTCCGACCGATCGCTCCAAGGAGCGATCGATCGCTCAAGGGTCATCAGCTGCCCAAAGGCAAGCTTCCGCGCGCCCGAGCGGGGATCTTCCGATCCCGGGTCCACCTAGCCATTCTAAACAAACACTAACACATATAAGGTCAGTGTGTGCACACGCGGGTGTGAAACAAACCAACAAGGTGCAATTTACCAAATTGCCCTTGCGGTCCACAACGAGCCACAGGGGTAGAGGGACAGGTCCTCACAAACAGTATGTCAAGGCAGCATACAAGTCCAACAGGATCGCTGCAGTGGTACTACCAACCGCTGCCAGCCGATCCGCAGCGGGTCCCGGCATTACGACGGTACCACGACCGTCAACCGCGGACTCCTGCAACGGGAAGAAACCCCGAAAACATCGATGAACAGTAAAATATAATATTATAATCCGAACATATAATATTATATTAAAACACCAAACATTCTCTACACAGCAGCTAGTTGATCCCGTCGATCCGATGTCCAAATGACGTCGGATTCAAGATCCAACTTAGACTCATGTAGATCTAGATGCCAGGATCAACATATCCGAAATCGGAAAACATCCAACGGTTCGATTACCTGGAAAACACTAATCAAAGCCACTAAAAATAGTCCACAAAACCTCATCAAACAGTCTTGGGATCGATCCGGAACATTTGGATCGATCCAGAAGGTGTTGGATCGATCCGGAACATTTTGGATCGATCCAAACAGTTTCTGCTTCATACCAGCTTCAGATCAGCCTCGTCGCAGGCCACGAGGAAATTCACCATAATTCGTAAAAAAATCGGAAAAATATGAAATAAGCTGGAATGAAAAGATAACTCAGAGATTTACAACTCTTATTCTCAACACAACCCAAGATAATACACGTACCAATCGAAAAACGCGCCGCAAACCGGCTATTCTTCAAGAACAGCAGAAACCGGAAAATCCGAGATAAAACATGCATAAATCCTACTGAAATCTTAACTAAAGTTCATGAAACTTAAACCAGAGATTATACTAAGCAACATGCATCCAACAACACAATTACAGCAAGATCTAACGGCTATACTAAGAGAACACCCCTAAACCACTCTCGTAGGTAGAACGCCTACCGAAAACGCACTCCTCGGTTGATTTCCCGCTAAACAGTCACCAACCCAGCTTCAAACCACGCCAGAGATCTTCCTCTCGTCGCTACGGATCCAACGAGCTTTAGAACACCCAAAACGGTGGCTGGAGGAGGGAGAACGGAGGAGAAGAAGATGGGCTGCTGGAAGAAAACAGAGCAAGCAGAGCTTGCGGGAAGAAGAAAGAAAGAAGGAAGAAGAAGAGAAGGAAGAAGAGAAGGAGAAAGAAGGGGGAGGTAGGGGAAGGTCGTGGAAGGTCGGGGAAGGTGGGGGAAAAAAAGGAAGGAGAGGTCCTCTCCTCTGACAATGGAGGACGACGGCCACTACGGCCGTCTTCTCCAAGCACAACTACCCAACCTGCTCCGCTACAGTTCCCGGATCGATCCAAGACAGGCTGGATCGATCCAAAGCACTTGGATCGATCCGAACGGGTCAAAAACCCACCGACTCGCTCACGAGTCCGATCGATCGCTCCTAGGAGCGATCGATCGCTCAAGGGTCGTAAGCTGCCCAAAAGCAAGCTTCAGCGCGCCCGAACTGGGATCTTCCGATCCCGGGTCCACCCTAAACATTCTAATCAAGCACTAACACAAACAAGGTTAGTGTGTGCACACGCGGGTGTGAAACAAACCAACAAGACACAATTTACCAAATTGCCCTTGCGGTCCACAACGAGCCACGGCCCGACCCAGGCGGTCGACCCAGGAATAGAGGGACAGGTCCTCACAACGTACCTCCACCAGAGTTAAGTATCCGCCAATTGCCCTTGTCCCCCATCGACTGGTAGAGCCAAGCATGCGATAGAGGTAGACGAGGCCGGCGGCACCCCACGCATACTCACGCACGGTATCCAAGTCCGTGAGGGCAGAAAGGCAGGAAACGTGAACCTTCGACCCCGACTTGTCGCAAAAAAGGGTGCAACCCAGCAGATACATGATTTATGCCTTGACAGAGCACTCCATGCTGACCTTGCGGAGAGTGCACTCTCTCCTCAGCCAGGTCATACTAACTGACATCCCTCTCCCATCCAACTGGCTCGCGGCCTCTGATTCACTGACTCCCAAATTAACCTTCATAAGCGCTTTCAGCTGGGAGACTTTCAGCTTGCACTCTTCAAGCGCCCTACCGGCGACGGGGATGCCTAGTATACGGCTCACGTCAGCCAAAATGATCGTCATCTCTCCACAGGGCAGGTGGAACGTGTTGGCCTCCGGGTGCCACCTCTCGACGAACGCCGACACCAGGGCATTGCTGATAGTCTTGTAAGAACACTTCGTCAGATTTCCTAGACCGGTGGCCTCCACGGCATTCTTAAAGTCTTGTCGTTCGATGCCGTCCCATTTCGTAGTGGACAACCCATGCGCATAAATTTTTAGTGGGCCACGCTCCTACGTTGAGAAGAAGGGGAAAAGTGAGCAAACTTTGATATAAACACGGCATGATATAAAAAAAAACTCAGCCTTTTTTTACCGCTCCAGCCCATATTCGAAATGCCACGTGTGTTTTGAACTCCATCAAAACCAACCGGTCAACAGGCCCACCAGGGATGGGTGCCTCGTCGTCAGACACCTCTTCCTCTTCACTAGGGCCAGCAACCATCAAGGCACCCTCTGGGATCTCCTCTGGAATCTCCTCAGTTACCGCTCTCCTCCTCCTAGCTGAGGCCGTCGGCCAGTCACCACGGGCCGATGAAGATGTCGAGGCCGCCGAAGATGAAGAGGCTCCGGCGGGTGCTTTTCCCCTTAGACGAACCATTTAACTGTTTTGAAAAAGAAATGCAAAGATTAGTAGAGCGTTTTCGGTATCCATATACCGGCAATTAAGCGTTATTAACGGTACCTAAGTACCGGTAATAAAGCATACATATCGGTAGTAAGTTACCGATAGTTTAGAATAGATATCGGTACCTTGATACCGAACAACCTCTTTTCCATACAACAACAAACGTATTGATCGGTACCTATGTATCGATAAATAATCCTATCATATCGGTGAATATGTACCGATATGATAGTGAATCATTCGGTTGTCTTGTACCGATTGATACGTATAAAACTGATAGGTCGGAACCCATTGGAAAAATTTGAAAATCTTGAAAAAAAACGCATTCGGAGAACAATGCTGCAAAATCAATGCTATATATGCAAAAACAATACAAAGGCAATGCATTTCATGCAACAAGAAATGAAAAACTCACTTGTTGTGAAATCTCACTCGACGGTTCTCACTCGACGGACTCGACGGAGGCGTGGATAGCTCGCCGGCGAGGCTCTGCCGCGGGTGTAGGGAGGCTGGCAACGTTCGGGAGAGGGCGTTGGGAAGGTGGAGGGAGATGCTCGAGAGAGTGAAGAGAGGGAGAGAGTTCGGTAGAAGAGGGAGGGAGGAAGTTTCGGTAGAAGAGGGGGAAGAAGGTAGGGGCTGGAGTGGGGTGAGGGGTAGTGTAGGTATTTTGGGTTTTGTTTGGGGTGGAGTGGGGGTGTTATTAGTGTGGTGTGGGGTTTTAAGGGTAGTTTAGGTAAGCAGATTTATTTTGTGTGGTATGTTGAGTAAAACCTGGGGTTTTCAAACTTGGGCTGTGGTGTGTAGAGTAAATGTGGTATGATGAGTCCAAATTGTGGTGCGGATAGCCGTACTCATAAAGTAATGATAATAAATGAAATGTGAATAAAATAATAATAATTAATTTTGATATTTGATATTATATTTTCTTATTATTTTATTCTTTTTTAAAATCTCCAGCCTGGAACAGCCGCCGTGCCGAGAAGCAATTTGAAAATACCGGATCCGGCTTCCTAATATACGGATGAAATTCGGATCCGAGTATATAAATCCGAAAGACGGGGACCATTGACCATACGAATCAATAACTATTCGGCTAATCGGCTTGTAGGGTTTTCGGACCTTAGGAAAGCGTATCCAACGGTACCCGCTTATTAATCTGGGAACCCCGCGACCGAGAGCATTACTGTCGGGGATCATAGCCATTATCTTAGGTTGGCAAACCATAGATAGTTTGGCAAATCATAGCCAATTCATTACGAAGACCATCTGTGACTCTGAGCATGGCTGAATTTAAGTATAGAGCGTTACAGACTTGCAGCAACAAAGAGACACCTCTACGTATTTATCCACACGTAATAGCTCCGAATTACATCTTACTCTGCAGGTTTGAGCATGAGATTAAAGCTAAATCAAATGAAACAAACATAAAAATTAAACAGATTATGCAATGCATTTTTTTATCATCTCAACAATAAACAAACAACACCGAAATGCCAAAGGTAGCCGATTCGCCCAGCTAAATCTGAGACGCAATATGATCTTCCAAGGACTGGAAACGTAGAGATACAACAACACAAACTGGGAGAAGACCGATCCATCCTCAGGACCATGGTCACAAGGCCTCAGCCAGATGGTGCTAATTTAATATATGATTGACGCAAGCAATTAGCTTCAGTCATGGCAGTCACACGATAATCACTGTGCTAGGGAAGCAACTAGAACATTGTGCTCTGTCAAAAGCCTCTGGAAATGAGCCAAACGCTCCTGTAAACTTACAATCCCAGCTGCCTTCTGAGAGAGAATGGAATTTAATTTCGATATATATTCATCTAGTTGATTACCCGGTTGGTCGGCTTCATCCAACAGTTTCATCTCCTGTCAAAACAATCAATGTTCCATTGAATTTTGCACAAAACATCAGCAAGATTACATTCCATCATCAGGAACTATACTTTTTCCATCCAATGGCCAAATTTTTCTCAGATTGACACCACAAATGTTGAAAGGAACTTACCTCTCTGACTATACTTATCGTCTCCTCCACTTCTTTCCGGTGAGCAGTTACCAGGTCCTCCTCTTCCTGAGAATGTTTCAATAAAAATCAGAAAAAAAAGGGAAGATGAAGCTACATGAATAAAGTGATCCTACCTTCAAGAGAGCATTGAGATCATCATCTGCATTCCAATCAACATCAGGCGCGTCCTTCCATTTTGTCTTGGAATCAACTCTCCTCACTTTATCCTCCAAAGCAGGAGCAATACGTGTTTCTGCTTTTACTTTCCTCCGCGACGGTTTCTCTTGCTCGTACACTTCCTCAGATAAATCGGACTCCTCCGCAGATGAAGAAACCCTGCTTTGCTCCCTAAAAAAATTAGGATACTGACGAACAGCAGGAATTCCATCTTTGCCGCTGGGGATGCGATCAGCGATGAAAGGTGAAGAGGTTTCTTTCTCATTTTGCTTGGGCCAGCCATATTTGTGTGTATCCCTTGCAAGATCACTGTTGTTACCCTCACGGTTGGAGAAAGCAGGTAAAACGGAAGAGAGGGGTACAGAAGTAGAATCTCTTAGATTTACGGGTGCCAATGAAATATCCTTCTTGGAACCATTCCCTTTAGAAAGGCTCTTCACCCTGCAAAAAGTAAAATCTACTCCGCATGAACAGGTGAGGAGAAGTTGTAATTGCTACTTTCAAGATTCAAATCAAAACATCACCTATCAGCATATCTCAGTGTGTTCAATGTGTGTTCACATGAACCAGAATTTGGAGAAACACATGAAATCATGACAGTCCGGGAGTCTCCAATGAATGAATCCCTCAGAACTTCAGTCAATTTACTCCCTCTGAAAGGAATGTGGACCTGATCATTATCGAGAGCTCTTATACATTCCTTCAATGCAAGCAAGCTCTTGTTGATCTCAGCTCCTTCTATCCTGCATTATAATTCTTGAATTAGCTTGTAAGTCAAATAACTAAGATGGTTCGCAATAAACTCGGAAAACGAAGAAAAGGCTATACCTAGTTTGCTTATCATTGTCCGTAGTATCTGCGCCACGCTCGCTACCAGCAAGATCTATGAAGGATAACTTGCCAACTACTCGTGCAGGTTTTGATTCACTGCCATCTGCCGACCTTTTGATCGCAAGCTGAAGTATGGCATGAGACCGCGAAGATTCTTCATTGGCTCCTGTGGTACCTGTGCTCCTGGTCGCATTTCCTTTCTCAATTAACTCTCTGATGGTGTCAACATTTGACACTCTAAACTCTTGTAAGCCCACGATGCAAACTTGCTGTTTACCATCCTCTCTCATGCAAAGCTTTCTAGCAAAGACAAACTCTGAATCAGTGACAAGAGAGTGGAGAGGAGAATATGAACCTATTGCCCAAAAAAAATTCACAACCTTCTGTCATTCAGAAGATCATATAGCTTTCCACCATATATCTCAAAGAAACTGACAAACAATTGAAAGCCCTGATTCCTGTATGCATGATGCATTAATCTCAGAATATCTTGAGATGCCTTCAGAGGCAATGGTTGCATTGTATAAGTCTTTCCACTACCTGAGGAAAGAAGCAATCCAAGCTTGTCAACGAAAGTGCACATGAAGACCAACACAAACAATGTTCTCAGTATAAACAAATCCCACATTCCATCAAGAGATGGTGCGTGTTAGGCATAGACAAGACAAGTGCAGCTTTACAGACCCCCAAATCCAGGTAGAATATCGAATGAAAAAGATTGCACCATCCAGGGAAAGAATGCAACAAAGGCCAATGACGAAGCAGATATAAATATCCACCACACAAGAATGAGATAAAACCAGTGACTGGCATACTTTAACACAAGAATGAAGACAACCTAATAAATATCAATCACTTGCCTGTTTGACCATAGGCAAAACATGTTGCTTTCATTCGCTGAAAGATAGCTGGGACAATTGGTTCCACAGTCTCGCGATACACCTACGGATCCAACAAATGAACAAATTTTACTCGAGATAAAGCCAGTACAATCCAAGCATATTTTTTGTTGCATCTGGTACTCACTTCGTCATTTGAAACATCCTCATCAAGCACCGCATCAAATACAAATTCATGCTTCTCAATATACTCTGTTAAATCAACCTGCATGAAGCAAAAGTACCAGAGAATCACAAGATTAAATAGGCATGACAATCTAAAAACCATGATTTCTGAAAATTTTTTATTTCTTTTGAAATGCAAAAATACATGTTACCAACAGCCGAAAAAGAATGACACCCTAGAATGAACATATTAACAACTAGCACAACTCAGAAGTGCAGGACATACAAAAGAATTTCAAAGGCTGCATTCTTAGAGTATATATGACGCATCAGTTAAGAAGAAACACGCCCACAATGAGACCACAACATCCGCAAACAAAGTTAGCACACTTCCTGATGATTTATCAGAGTGGGTAAACCATAAAGCAGAGGCAATGCTGATGTCTTAGACCTAAGCCTCGACAAGCAGAACATCATAAACAAGAGGTCTGGCTGTAGGTTGCAGTCCCTCTAGCACACATGCTTATTGCATACCAACAACCAAAATGTTATAAAACATAAGCATCAACAGCTGGGATAATTGTAAGAAGTATATTATCATAGAAGAGCACATATCCTGCCGCGTGTTATTTGTCTCATAAGCAGGAAGACCAGATAGGAAATGGTACATTTTGATTTCATGAAAGCTCATTTGTTCACTCCAAAATGAAAGAGTTTAATGAAAATTCTCCATCTTCTTCCATTGGCCGAGCAATAAGTCCGAATGGGAAATGACAGACGAATTACAACCTAGAAACAAGTATAGATTAAAATCACACGAACACCTCCTAAGCACTGACCTTAAGCTTAGTCTCGTGAACAGTCAGAGAACTACAATGTCGTGGAATTGTGATTATATCTTCCTCTTTTTTCGCTATTTCCTTTTTGTTCAAAGGTCTCTTGCGCACCTGCATGCAGATCACCATATGAATTCCACATGATAGAAAGCAACCCTTAGGACTCCAAATTCACAATAAAGCTCCATTATTCGGGACCAAGGTGTCACGCCCCAGGCAAGCCTATAGGCTTAGCAAGTAACAAGAACGCATTACAACTCCTAGACACAAGTCAGCGAGAGGATAAAGGGGGCACACACACAAAATAAAAACACAAAAAGGATACTAGTTTATTGCTAGACTTTTGTTTCTTGAATACATACTACTTTTCCAGCATAGGCCACAGAAACCATAGCTGTAAAACTGGAGGCTGAAACCATTCAAGTAGAGCCCCATAAATTGCTGCTATATCCATAATCTAGCAGATGAGATTAACATGTGGGTTGCTTGAATGGACAAAGTACAGTTACAGTAGCAGGAGAACATACCACTACTTTGATCTTGGCGACAGAACCTGGTTTCTCCTTTTCAATTGAGATGCTCTTCAGCACAGCATTGTCCGCCAAGGGCCGTGCCTTGCTCATTTGCCTGTTGGTAGAAAAACTAGGATCTGAATCATCAAAGCTTCTGCCCCGAGCATAACTGAAGTGTCCAGTACTTTCATATAAGCCAGGAACGGGCATCTGCCATCACAGCCAATAAAAATGGACAAGAACATGCATAAGATAGCAGTCAAATTACAACAATATAAGTGGGAGATAAAACCTAAACTTAAGAAGGGTGACATGCAATGCTTATCTATAGCTAAAGGAAAGCTGTTCTCCAATTTGCTTGCTACCCAAGATCCCTACATCCTAGTTCATAAACCACCTGCCTGATCTCCTATCTTTATATTCATGAACAATAAGATATTAATGCATCTCCAACTGCTAGTTTCAGATCCCAACAACTAACTTTAGCAACATTTGTGTCCCACTGGCCAGGCACAGCAGATCTTGACCAAGAAACACGCAAAGGGATCAACAAGATCCAATCGGTGATCTAGAGAAACATAATTCTAAGCAACGAAACTCCAATGTAGCTCCATAGAAAACAGTGAGATAGCAGCAACCTCAGGGAGCAGCTCGGTGTCGAAAGAGTGGAGATCTAAGATCCCAGGGCTAAGTTCACTCGGCGACACCTCCTCCCCGTTCCTCCTCAGGCTCGAAGACCGCGATCCAACCGGCGGCGTCAACGGCTCTCCAGACGCAAACAGCTCCCCGCTCATTCCCCTCTGCACGCTCCGCAGCATCCTCGAATACTCCACCTAATCCATCACATCCCACCAAAACATCAGACAAAAAGAATCAAGAAAAATTTGTCCGTACCCTTGTATTTCACTAGATCTCATCGTACTGGCTGCGACGAGGAGAGGCTGGCGGAGTGAACCCACTTGCTCCCATTCGCCGGGGCGGTGGAGTCGAGTAGGAACTGATCCGACGAGTACTGCCGGTGGTGGTGCCCCGCGGATCGCTGCGCCTGCCTCCCTCCCACGGCGGCGTTCATCGCTGCTACTCCTCCTCCGCCTCCTCCGCCGCCAGCGATTTCCTCCTCCCGATCGAGACGACCAGCCGGCGAGAGGCGATGCGTTGGAGTTGAATGCCAGTAATAAAGAGAAGAAAAAAAAAATCGAAATAGCTTCTCCAACGCGAAAGAACGCGAGCTGGGGAAAGAGGAAAGCTGGAAAGGGATGGGTCGGGGAATGGAGTTTGGAGTTTACGCTGAAATTAATCGCCCAGGTTTCAAATCTTTGAAGTGGTAGGACGAGAACAGCTCCCCGGAAGACCCAAGTCCATCGGCCAATGCAAGGTCGACACGTTCGAGGAGCACGATAACATCCGGAGGAGTCTGGCTTCTGTCCCTGGATTTGTTGAGTACGGACGAGTGTACCGTAGACGGTGCGGCGTCGAGGGAAAAGAGGCTCTATGCGCCTGTCAAGATCTACGGTTCGGAGAAGATGGACTAATTAATGAGCTGATCTCGTGAGGGAACGAACGGAGGGTATTGGATGTTTGGTGGGGGGCCAACAAGGGTCAATTATGGGCCCGAAGTAGGTGGCCTTGCCCGCCCAAGGCGGTGCATTCAAACTTTGGGTTCGACTTCGCCGGGTGACGTGTCACAACATATACGTCACCAATACTTGGTTGCTTAACTGCGTTCCATCGAGCTTAAGGCCTCATTTGGTATGGAAATAACCTTATTTCAAGGTTAAGGGACTTTATTTTCAATTTCGGGAATAATTTTGTAATAATTACTTGAAATAAGGGAAAAGTAATGTGAAAAGTGGGAATAACTTTGTAATGATTACTTGGAATAGGAAAAGGTGTTTGGAGAATAAAATGTAAAATAAGTAGTGGATTCGAGAATATTTCTAGAATATTTTAAGAATATTCTCTTATTCCCGTTTGGTATGGGAATACCAAACGGGGCCTAAATCATAGCTCGTCAGTATTTATTAATATTATTATTATTATTTCAAGCTAGCTAAAATCATAGCTCGTCAGCTTGTGCTCATGCCACTGGCCACAAATAAGGCCGGCCCGTGGCCACAAATAAAGCCACGGGCCGGCCCAGCTTAACATTTCAATGGATGCTTCTGATCTATGTACCGTACTTTAATGCTTTGTTCTCTTTTGTTTGTCTGTCTAGCACCCTAGCTGATGAGATTTTGTTATGTTATCCTGGCTCTTCTTGGAATTAATGTTGGATTTTTCACTGAATATTGTGCTGCAAAGCAATCCGATTTATTGGGGTTTAGATCCTCTGTTACTAGAATTGAAAGATAAATTTTTTCAAGAGATTTATATGAGTTTATGAATCTGGCATGTTGATTGGCTTGTTGACAATGAAACTGTAGAACAGAAAATTTGATCGTTGACCGGGACTGTAATCAAGGTCAAAATCTATTTCCACGTTCGAATATTAGGAGATTGTGGTTTTTAGTTCTACTCTTTCGAATGATCGAATCAGAGGTGTTGAAGTGTACAAAAAAGTAATTTTGGTTGATGATAGAGTTGATGGAAATGGAAATGAGCAGTGACATGGAAAATGGAGAATGGAAGATGGAAAATGAAATGGTTCTATGGTAAATCTACTCCTAGGAAATTAATTATGGTAACACTACTCCTAGGAAAATATGGTAATTCTACTCCTACGGAAGATATTAGTGTAGCACTACTCCTAGAAATGAATGACGTTGCAGGAATTTAAAGGAAAGATAAACTTCATTGCTGAATTTATAAGGCTACATTGCTAATAAATGTAAAAGATTACATGAAGATAAAAAGCTAGTTTGCTTTGATGGCCGGGGCAGTTTTTCCTTCTTCTTCTTGGCTATTTATAGAGTTTCTGGTAACCACTTTTGAACTGTCAGAAACTGCCTTGAACTGTTTTGAACTGCATAACTGGGCGATAACTTCAGCTATTTACGAAACTGCCATCAGATAGAGCTTCTTGTCTTCTACTGCGATTTGGCCGATGATGACCTTGGAATTTGATGAAACTTTGAACATGAAAGTTGTAGGTCTTCGAATTATCTTTCTATTGGTCTAAAAACCAACTCATTTGGACATCGTATGAAAAACTTATGACCAAAACAGTCAATCTGCATTAATAGCTATTATTATAATATGACCGATAAGAATTTGATCGATAGAGTTTGGCCGATATCGGTCATTCTTTGACCGATGAAACTAAGGAATTCGTTCATTATTTATTCTTTTGTCACTTGAGACTTTGACTGTCATTTTGACACATCAAATGACCGAATTTGGAGATGACGTCAACATCAAAGTTGTAGATCTTTTTATCATCTTTCCATTGGTTCAAGAATCGGTCAGTTTGGACACTTGGTGTAAAAGTTATAGCCAAAATACTCTAATTATATCAAAGCCAAAGATATGAACGATTTGATGTCAATTCCGTCTTATTTATGAAATTACCATCGATCTTCCCAATCACTCAAATGGCCATTATTATGGCTAACAGAAACATAATGGACCAAAAATAAAATCACACTAACCTAAAAAACTTTATGTGAATAAGGCGTCAAGAATCCATTTCGGTAGTTTCTGACCCTTGACTTTATTAAGCTTACTCCTCATATTTTGTTGAATCTAAACTCATATTTTTTTTTTTTTATAG
This sequence comes from Narthecium ossifragum, assembly GCA_963920575.1. Lineage (NCBI taxonomy): Eukaryota > Viridiplantae > Streptophyta > Magnoliopsida > Dioscoreales > Nartheciaceae > Narthecium > Narthecium ossifragum. The sequence goes on from OY986968.1 coordinate 24,212,358, forward strand.
CTGAGTTTTGTCGATGCTCATTTTCACCATTGAGTTATGAAAAATGATTTTTAACCAAACCCATATGGAGTTGGCTACCACCCAACCCATTGTGGCGCGTGCACATCGCACTCTTATATCAACCCAATGTACATAGACAATATACATTTATATATATATATATATATATATATATATATATAAGATCATGTGACAGTTACTTTTATGACTCATCATCTGAGTCATAAAATTATACACACGCGGCATGCACACATAACATAAGATTATAATTAAATAAAAAAAAGATAGAGGATAGTGGACTGACGTGGCGTAAGTTATTATAGAGATAGAGGGAGAGGAGAGAAAGAGAGAGTGGGGGTTGAGCAGTTAGTCGTGCCAGGTAGCACGGGCCCGCCACCTAGTGTATGTATATGTATATAGATGTGTATATGTATACATGTCAATGTGCGTATGTATATTTATATATATGTGTGTGCACGCACACACACATGATAGATGTAAATGTATGTATGCATGTGTATGTATATTGTACATGTGTATTTATACTCACAATGTATGTATGTATATATGTGTATGTGTGTATATGTGTCTCTGTGTGTGTGTGTGTGTATATATATATATATGTAAAATATATATATCAATGTATGCCTACCCATGTCACCAATCTCAATATAGGCATATTGAAATTCTAAACATGTGACGCAAATCTATACTGTCACATTAAGTTGGATTTTAGCCAACCGTACATGGGATTGGCTAAATATCACTGCTCTTGAGTTATGAGGCAACAAGGGTCCATTATGAGCCCGAGGTAGGTGGCCGCGCCCGCCCGAGACAACAGTGCATTCAAACAAAGATAAATTAAAAGGTTAAATTATGTACTTTTCTCGTCTGAACTATGGTCGTCTAAAATTTTCCGGATATTCTCATTCTTGGCAAGACCCCTAGTATCATCTCGACTTACTACTATGTTTTCCTACATTGTTTGCTATTGTTATAATCTGGATTACGTGAGAGAAGACTTGCTTCAAATGCTTGAGAATGCATTGGAAGGTTCAATATGACATTATTATTTCAAACGAGTTATAATCGAGTTGACACTGATATGAAGCTATTATTGAGAAAAGTTGAAAGAGTAATTAGATGCTTAGTCTTGCTTTTGCTACTAGCAATATGTACCACAAATGACCGAGATAGAACTACACCAAATCTAATGTTTCACCCAAGGCCCGACCCAGACTGGCCTAACATCATCACATCTAGGTTGTTGATAAGACTTGAAAAGTGCACAAATCACCCTTTTAACTAGGTCTCGTTAGTCTCCGAGCAATGCTATTTTGATAGTCTATGATGTATTTCAGGTATAAGAGCCATCAATGACGATTAGATCATGTTTGGTGCTAAAACGAACAAATAAAGACATGCTAGGAGCAAAGGAATGAAGATGGATTGGCTTTGAAGATTAACCTGTACCTGTTCAGGAAGAACCAGATGATGAGCCATATATGGTTGGAAAGCTCTTGAAGTCTAGTTTCTGTAGAATTTTATGGTTCGTGATTCCGAGTTTTCTAGAGGAAGTTACGGCAATTTTAGTACCGATGGCGCAGTCTGGATGGCAAGCAGTAAATATGCTGAAGTGTCCGATCGATCCGACCCCCAGAGTCCGATCGATCGGACTATGCAGAAACCTCACATAACCTATATTTTTCAGCTGTACGCAGTCCGATCGATCCCTCGATCGCTCCTACTGAGTCCGATCGATCGGACACCCGTAGTTCGATCGATCGGACTCGGGAAAAGTGAGAAATTGACTATTTTTATTCACCCGATCGATCGGACACTCATAGTTCGATCGATCGGACTCGAAAATGACCGTTTCCTTGATATTTATCAAGCAAAATCAAGGGCCAAGATCTAATCCGAGTTAAGGTGGATACCTAGGCTATAAATATGCATCTTTTAGGGTTTTTCAGGTTTTTCTTCTCTCTTGGGAGAGGGAGAACAATTCCTTTCTTCTTTTTAACTTTCTTTAGAGATCTTTGGGAGGAAATTCATGGCGGGAGGAGATCATCAACCTTCATCTATGGATCAAGCCCTAAGGATGAGTAGCTAACTTTTTACCATGGGATTCTTATGATGTAATTAGGGTTTCTATTAGGGATTTCTTAGATATAGGGCTTGTATACATTATTGTTTTGCTTATATGGATTGATTTCTATTTCTTTTATACCATGGTGTCGATTTCTTGCTGGATGTATGGATTGTTCGTGTTTGCACTTGATTCCGGAGCTTGTGTATGCTAGGGCTTGGATTGGATTCGTCCAAATAAAAGGACCATGCTAGTCCCATGGTATCTCGGATGAAATCTTCTTCATGATTAGGGGTTGTATAGTGCTAGTCTCACTATAGTAGTGCTACGTTCTATCTCTAATCCTTCGTACATCCTACTTTTGTAGATTTGGCCATCAAGATGCTAACCCATCTTGACCTCACACCTAAATCCATATCAGTACTACTATTTGCGATGAATTCATCCTAATAAGAGGGTTCATTAGCAGTGAACGTAACTAATCATTCGGTCACTGACATTTAGATAATTGTTCTTGCCAACAAAGAATCCTAAACAGAACTTGTTGAGTGATAAGGAGAACTAGCCATTCACTTATCAACTTTTAGGAAGTCATTCATCGTGTTTGCATGACCTGATCTTAGGAAGAACTGATAGAACCTTAGTTACTGATTAAGAATTCCCTGGTATCTTTTCTCTTATTTATTAATTCTTTAGTATTAGTTTCATTTTAATTCTAAATCTTTTCCCAACTTGTTGGTAGGGATATTTAGATTGAGTTTAGTAGTTTAATTATTTTCCTACGCATTCCCTGTGGATTCGACTCGGACTCACTGTTATCTACCCTTAAAGTAGTTAGTTAGTAGTTTGATTATAAATGTGTAATTTTGAGCAGACTTGTTAAGACTACGACACTTTTCAAGTCGTATCAGTTGTTCATTGGGTGGGTGGGATCGAGCCCAACTTTTCTTACCCAGAGAAATTTAAACTCAAACCCAAGTTCACGATTTAGGCAAAGGAAGAAAACCATCAATCAGTGATTGTGGGATTTGATTCGTGGGACTCTATTGATATTCTTAATGGGTTTAGTCTGTGCACATCAACGGTGGAGGAACTGGTTAGAAAGATTTGGGTGCTCATCATGAACATGGTTACCAAAGAAGCGAACAACTCTGTAGCGAGGAGAATTTTGAGTATCAAAGGCCGGGCAACAAAATGCCCGTGCTCTGTCTATCCTAAGCAAAGGTAGAGCAAGAGATTCCAAGGTGGTAGTATTATAGATGAAGTGCTTTGGACGAGAGTTATGATGACCCGTATGAAAGAGAAGATGGCCGTCGCCCGTCGCAGCTCTGAGCCACATGTAGACTGTCATCTAAATCCGATTCGAGAAGCTTCAATCTCTCATTGGAGGAGGAGATAGGAACATAGGCAAACTTTGTCGGGCCTCTGGAATGGGGATTGAATAGCAATAAGGCTGACAAAGGTCCAACGCGTAGCCTATCAGGCAACATATGCATAATCAACCCTTTCCATCAATCAGAGACACTTGAATCTGTTCAGAGATTTCGTAGGCAACCTACGAAGGATCTCCGTTATCAAATGCTTAATGAAGGGGTGCCAGTCACCAACACGCTCAGAAGAAGCCTTGATCGCGCTCAAGCAAGGGACGTTGTCGACGATAAAAGCATTGATTTTCTATAGACACATTAAGAGACAGAATTAGGGTATGTTTCGATTGAGAATAAGTTTGTATAAATCCGTTTATGCATCCAAACACTTTTTTCTAAATCATACATAACTATCTTTGATATTTGGATAACTTTTATTTTATCAAATATACAAACTTATCATATCCTCAATGCAAACGTGTCCTCAGTATTAGTTTCTAATAGATAAATGGATATAATGGCTGGCAGCATGTATCACAATGCATCCATACCATGTAATATGGATGATGCAATTTGACAAAACATTATTGGATATAGACTGATATCTTTAATTATCATGCAAAAAAAGCCGAAGTCGGTAAAATGGGAGGGGAATAAGTTTGAGGGCCGCAACACCAAAAGATTGCTTGGCAATTCAAGAACCATGGATGTTTGGGTTTAGGGGGGTGTTTGTTTCCCTAGAAAATTGGTTGCAATGGCTGGAATGGAATGTCATTTCAACAGTTGAGATGTTTGTTTCACTGGAATGGACTCCATTCTATTCCATGCCTATTCCAGAAGCATTCCAAAACATTCCATTCTAGCCAAATGTTTCTGGTGAAAATATGGCCAGAAACACTTTCCAATCAACTTTTCCAGCGCCCTCTTTTCCGGCGTTGAAACACTTTCCAGCGCTCTCTTATCCCACACGACGGCCAACGGAGAACCCTATCCTCTCGCGATCTTCCTCACCAGTAGGTGTCATGTCTTGCGATCCTCCTTTCTGCCCTTCTTCCTTACCGGCGACACCTTCGAGGCTGGCGGCTCCGTCATCCACCCAAGGAATCTCCACGCCAAGCGCTTCGCCGCCCTCTTCAACCTCTCTGCCACACCGGAGTCCTCCGACTTGTCCTCGTGCTTCCGCATCTGGGACGGATCCCAATTTGGTTTCCAATCTCTCCCGCCGCCGCCCAGATCGAGCTCCTCCATCTATCGCTTGATTTATTCTCTTCTCGACTCGCTTCTCTTGTTCAAACGATACGGGTTCTAGCTGCTCCGCATGAATCATTTCGTCGAGGTCTCTAAGATCCCATAAGATTCTTCTTTCCATTCATCTCTGTGGTTTTGTTCCGATTAGTGAACGGTTTGGGGTTTTGGTGGAGCAGAGTGCCGTGGATTTGTTCTTGAAGTACAACGAGGGGGTGGAGCCCCGGCCGGTGTTCGAGGCGGTGGAGGAGATGCTTAAGTGGTCGGGGCTGTACGGGTTCACCCGTACGACTTTGGAGGAGGAGTTGACGTATGCTAGCTTGTCTCCATTGGTGATCTCGGAGCTCGTTACTGTAAGTTTAGGGTGTAATCTTGGATCCTTGGTTTCTATTGCATTGGCTTCTTTGTGTTCTTTGGAGAAAGCTTAGTTGAAGTTAGAGCTTTTGGTGTGAATTAATAGCGAACTGCGAAGCTATTGTTCGATGTTTGAGGGTGCATGGTTGTAAGCTGGATTTTATGTTTCTTCTTCAAACAAAGTTTTTGTGGGTGGTTTCTCTAATCAAGGTGCAATTTAGATACTGTTTTGCAATGATCAACTTCTTCAACTTGGACATCGATCTCCTCAATGAAAGTATAGCTTTTTATTTATGATAATGGCAGCGAACTATGTGAATAATCTCATCTTGGTGGTTACTTTGTAATACAAATTAGTCGTTTGTGGTTCGTTGCTTTTTGGATGTCAGCAATATTGGTAACAAATGTGGGGACAAGGTTTGCCCCGGGACAATGTTCGTCCATTTTATACTGTGATTTAATTTTTGCATTTGAGACATTGTAGAATTGACTCATTTAGCCCTCGGTATAGAGGATGTTTTGCCGAAATTTTATGAAAGAAACCCTAAATCAGATTGAAGAGACAATGTTCCTATTGGTCGTGATTGTATACTTGATTACCATCATCGAATGAAAAAATAAATTGGCTAATAAATTTCCTTATCCAACATCAAATATGATTACAAAAATAAAAAAAAATAAAAAACAAAGAAATTCCGAAGTGAAAGATATAAGTTATTATATTTTCATCAACATAGATATCCAAATATCACAATTATATCATATTATTAATGTGATAAAAAGTTTAATAAATATCAAAATCGGAATGGGTGGTTTTAAATGCAATACAATATTTGATGTATGCAACCATTTTACTAGGTGTACCACAAGAAATTTTGAAACTACAACATATTAATGGGTGCACCACCCTCCCATGACGATATTACCCTTAGTTAATTAAGCCAGGTGAGAGGGTAACATCCGATATTACCCTTCTCCCCACGATTTAAACCCTCGCATGCACTCGCCGCTGTCCTTCCGACTTCCGCCCTCGTCGTCGGAGAAAACCACCATCGCCGGAGCCTTCGCCCTCTCTCCCGTCGCCGCGACCTCCGTCCTCCTCCCGTCGCGGCCCTCCTCTTAGCACATTACGGGTTAGTCCGCTATTTTACTCGCCGGCATCATTTTAGCATCTATCCTTTTAGTTCGGTCCTGTAAATCCGTTCTTAAACCATCGGTCCTGTAAATCCGTTCGTAACCGAGAGATGCAGTCCTTGGGGTTTAAACGGACTTAGAAAACCGGTTTTTCCCCCATATTCGGGTTTAAAACGCCGATATTTTATTATTTCGGTTTTATTAAACCGATTTGTCTCCTTATATTCGGCTATGTAAAACCGAACTATATTTCCGGCATGTTATGACCGATGAATTTCGAATAGTTCGGTTTTAAACAACCGATTGTTTATTGTTTCCGTTTCTGGATGCCGAACAGTAGGTATAATTTTGGGTGTTGGTAACCGAACATTAGGTATAATTTCGGGTTTTTGTAACCAAACATTAGGTATAATTTCGGGTTTCTATGACCGAACTTGTCATGTTTGTATTGCAGGAGGCATGGCAGGAAAAGGGGAGAGCTCGACTCCTCTTCCTCTTCCCCACAATATGCGCCAACGCCCTACGGCATCAGAGAGGCAAAGGAGAAGAAGGGAACATGAGGTGACTAATGAGGTTCCAGCTGATGCGATTGACCCATTGTGGGAGGCACGACCAGGTGATGATGAGTTCGATACGAGTGGGCCTATTCCTGGAGGGCCTGAAGATGAATCGATCCTAACGCTGTTCAGGACCCATGTTGCATATCGGATATGGCGTGGAGTGGTATAGTACTTGATACTAAATGTAATTTTTACTTAATTATATACTATTCACTATTGTTACAACAACTATTTTATTTACTCAATGTCGTAGGAACGCGGTCCTTTGAAATGTTTGGCCCACGGGACTATGGTGGCTGATTGGGGCGGCGTGGAGACGGCTGAATTCAGAGAGGCCGTGCATGTGTCAGGACTGGGGAATTTGCTGGATTGTACATATAGTACAATCAGTAAGGTGTTGGTGTCGGTACTCGTTGAGAGGTGGCAACCGAAAACGAACACATTCCACCTACCATGTGGCGAAATGACCATCACACTTGCTGATGTGAGGACCATTCTGGGTATCTCCGTCACTGGACCGGCCGTAGAGCTTCGCAAGATGGCCACTGAGGAAGCAGCACGGCTGGTTTGTAGTCAATTGGGAGTCTCTATGGAGAGCGCACTGGCTCAACTGAATAAGAACAAAGGAAAGGCACTTAGACTGACATGGCTCAAAAGTGAGTGCAAAATAGAGAAAGTTGGCCTGGATTGCTCAGTAAAGGCCTACTTGCTCTACTTGCTCGGCTGCACTCTATTTTATGATAAATCTGCGAGCAAAGTGCATGTGTCTTACCTTTTTGCACTGAGGGACTTGTCTAATACGGCCCAATATGCATGGGGAGCTGCGGCCCTAGCGTATTTGTACCGACACTTGGGTGCCGGTAGTAGATGGGCTACGAAGCAAATGGGAGGGTACCTTACCTTGTTGGAGGTAATATCATCACACATGTATGGCATGTGAATCATATATTTACATTTTCTCCTAATTATTTTTATGATTTGCAGGCATGGGTATACGATCACTTGCCGACGATCGCAAATCCACACCGCGATCTGCACTACACACCAGACCAGCCGCGTGTGTATCGCTGGATTCCTGGTAGAGATGGCGGTAATCCTGCAGATAACCTTGTGGTCAAGCGTGAGGAGTTAGATGATCTGAGAGAACATCAGGTGAGTTGTCGTGTCCTCGTGCAAGCTCTTTTAATTTCCGTATACGATATTTAATCGTGCAAGCTCCTTTGTTACAGGTTTTGTGGGATCCCTACCGTGACGATAGGGGAGGAGCATTTCCTAGCGATGACATCAGTTTTTATTTCGAGACTTTGCATGGGATGGATTGTGTCGAGCCTTATCATCCGGACAGAGTCCTTCGTCATTTTGGTCTTCAACAGATAATTCCTGGTGAGCCCCTTAAGCCGGCATCTCAATCTGTGTGTGTCGGGAAGACTGGGCGAGGATTCAAGAGGACCTTTGACTTCGTGCCAGAGTTTTGGAACATATGGGGTGACCGTATGATACGAGTAGCAAGGACTGCTCGAGCTGCGAAGGTGGGACACGATTGCGTGCCCGAGTACATGGGCTGGTACCGATCTCATTCACATGTGAGGGTACAAAACCCATCATTCAAGACATCATCCTATCAGCCTTCTGTAGATTTACATGTTGCGGTATGTTAGACTTGAGGTTTATGATTGTAGATTATTATTTTGTTTCTTTTGTATCGTTCATAAGTTTTATTATGTCTTCTGATTGCAGTTTGATCGTTGCATGGAGATTATCGACGATACAGTTGCGCACGCAGATAACTTAAGTGTCGCTGAGCACACAAGAAGATGGCGTCAAGCCAGCGTGATTGGGCATGGCTATAGAAGCCACTCCGGGCAATCATATGTCAGGCGGACACGTAGAAGCTCAGAAGAGGAAGGCCTATATGGTTGTTAAACACTTGGTTGTTACGTTAAACACTTCGTCTTATAAACACTTGGTTGTTTTAAGTTGCCATTCCAAATTTTTGTGACTTCCGCACTTGGGAAGTCCATTTTTGGCCTATGGGCGTGTGTAAATTTTGTTGTGTATGGCAGCTAAGTTTTGTATGTAATGTTCACAGGTTTCTCCAGCTTAACAGGTTTTACAGCTTGGTTCGGGTTTTCCAAACCGTTAATTATCGTAAATATCGGCATTTCGTAACCGACAATTTAGAGTAATATCGGCTTTTCGGAACCGAATAACTCATTCGGTTTTTAATAACCGATTCGTTTCCTAGTTTCGGAATTTAATTACCGTTTTCAAAATAAAAAAAACGGTGTCGGGTATCCGTTTAATTTTCAAGGAATACACTACTTGAAATGAATTGTGCACCACATGAAATGTTCGGACTTTCGGGACCGAACAACTAATAGCCGATTTAAGTTCATATTTTGAGATTTTAAGTACCGAAAATATGTGAATTTGTCGGCTTATTGGGACCGAATTGATTTTTACAATATTATTGACTATTGTCGGATTATCGGGACCGAACAACTAATAGTCAATTGTCGGATTATCGGGACCGATAATTTGTCGGATTATCGGCTTCCTTTAACCGTACTATATTTATCGGACTTTCGGGACCGAATATTAACCTTATGTCCGGTATCACATGACCGAATATAAAATGCATTTACGGCTTCACGAAACCAAAAGTTTCCACAACTGACAGTAATAGATGATCTGAATTACAATACTTGTACCTTTAACTACAATGACAACAGATAAAAGTTTAGCTACAATTCATGTCAACACTACAATTCTATGACAACATATAAGTTTAGTGACTGCTTCTGTACAAGGAACTAAATGATCTGATTTATTTCCGATATTCTTTGCCTGATCAATAGGGAACCCCTGGCCACATTCTTGGCCTTCTTTGCCTTCAATCCCCTGCAAGTAACAGCAAGGCATGAAATGTCTTCACACAGTAACAAACTAACAAGCTAGATGGAGAACAAGTAACAAACTACCTATGTGAACTCATTGTCGCCAATTTCAATGGTTTCCCTCGTGGCAACATTGGGTCCCTTGATCTCCATGAAATGCTTGGTCTGCTTGTCATAAATGTCCCAACCCTTGGCACATTCTTGTCTGCATCTGAGCCAGCTCCTAGCTATGGGTGGGATAGGATGACCAGGGTGCATGTGGATCATGACGAAGTGTCCACCATTCACGAAACCAATTGCGATGGTCTTCCGCATGAGGGCCGGCAGCGGGGGGGCTCCGAAGTGGCAGGAAAGTCAAGCACTGACTGGCGGAAATGTGGATTAAGACAACTTTGTAGCGAGAGGCTATAATAGGTCCCATATCTGGCATGGTCATCCACCCATCAACAGGAGGATAGTTCTCATAATAAGCCAACTTGTTGGCAAGCTCTGAAACTCTCACCTCACCCTCGTGATACACCCGACAGTACTCAGTACTATGTGCCATCAATTCATTCCCCAGATCCCTTCGCACCTGGAGCCAGTTGTCTTCACCGAAGCCCATCAACCCGGCTATTGCCCTAAAGCCACAGTTACCGTCAGCTTCAACATCCCTCACATGTGTTATATATGGCCGCAGACCTTCAGGAAACTGAGACAAGTATGCCTCACGGCATGTACTGGCAGCTACGGCACGAGTGCGGATCACTCTATCCTTTGGCATCCTCTTTGCCTTGACACTTGTCCTCTCAGTGGAGTTGGGTGCAACTTTAGGCGGATTTGAAGCCAAAGATGGGCAGTTACTGCCCTTACTGTCATTGAATGACGGGGCATACTCGAAGCTAGATGGGTCACGGCGGGTCGATGTTGGCAGCTTCTTTCCCTTTGCACTCGGGCGACCTCATGTCCTCAAGTTCACCTCTGGCTCGACTAGTGCAGTACATTGTGGGTCTTCCAATTCCAACAGTTTCTTCAACAGCTGGACCTTCCCATTGTCATCCAATTCATCAAACCGTTTGTCTAGACGGGCCAGTGCATTTTTGCACGATAGGTTTGAGTCTGACTTAGAGGTCATAGGCAGTACATCCAGCTTCTTCCAATAATGATATACACTAGAGAGAGGTACAGCCCTGCCTTCTCGCCTGTACTCCGCAATCTCATGGGCACATGGCAAGCCATGGGTACGCCTGACTTGGCAGCCGCAAGCATGCTCGTCTGGGCCTATATCCTCTGCTCGTTTGGCCTCTGCACAGATGATATCGAGTGCGGTTTTTGAGACGAAACCCCTTAGCTCTCGGAATATGGCTGGCCTGAAATCATGCTGCACAATGTACTTGCTCTTCTCAAAAGAAGCAAGGATCTCCGTGTGTTGGAGCTCGAGCAGGGCATTGATCGTGGTCCAGGAGGTGTGAAAATTGCAGTTCGATGCCACCAGATGCCTCTTCAACTTTGCATGTGCACTCTCAACCCGATTTGTAGTGACATTATCGAAGTGCATACATTTATTTGTCCATGCGCTGACAAACAATTCCTTGTACTTGAGCAGCCATGACTCCTTGACATAATCAAGAGCACTTGGGTAGCCGCAGAAGGACTTCTCCATTGACTCCACATTTTGGATAAATTCTGTCTGTCTCAGAACTAACAAGCAGCTCCCAGCTCAGCAGAAAAGATTTCCACTTTTCATTTGTCCCAAACATCTTTTTACAATTTGCTGTTATATTCTTATTGATATGCCACCTACATAGCATATTCTTGGTGTTAGGAAACACGGACTGCACAGCCTTCATCAAACTAAGTTCCCTATCAGTCAGGACAACCCGGGGCAGCATGCAACCCTCCAACAGTGACTTTAACTTCTCCATGGCCCATTGGTAGGTTTACTCTCTCTCAGACTCAAGGTACGCAAAGGCGCCAGCAAATGTCATACATGTATTCAAGAAAGTCAACTAACCGTCTAAATCAATCCTACTCGATCACATAGTGACTAATAGAAAACTATAACAAATTCATATGTCAATTACCTGTGGGCGTCACTCCAACAATCTCGAGTAAGGGAAGCCGGTACTTGTTGGTTTTGTATGTGCAATCCATAATCAGCACCTCTGGAAAGGCACGCAATAGCTCAACCGAAGACGGGTGTGCTCAAAATATGCTTCGGACACAAGATGTGTCATCACTGCTCGTATGCCACTCAGTATAACAAGCATCATTTAGGTGCCCCAAGAGTTGTTGCATCTCTGATCGACTGGCTTTCTCAATTACCCTATGCTTCTGTCTTGCATTATAAACATGTCTTATGGTTGACACATTGTGCTCATTCCTCTGCTTCAGGGTATTCAAGATCATCCTCGGCTTGACTAGACTCTTGGACATGTCAACTAAAATCATTTGTTCCTCTTCTGATAATCTCCCAGCATATGCATAACCCTCAAGATGAGGTGCAGATGGGTGGTTATGCACGCCACATTCCACCCTGATCATCCAGTCATCATCGGATGGTAGCTTCAGTCCCTGGACTTTGAAGGGACAGCCACATTTCTTAGTGCCGTAGCTTTTCTTCTTCTTGGCCGGAGCCTTCTTATCAACAGCTTTCCTCCATTGGGATGAGTCCCTATATTCACCACTTCTCTCACATGCCAAAAGGAGCCTTGGTTTTCTACCAAACCCACCCGTCTCTGAGCTTTTGATCACTATGACCAGCCTGTTCTGCCTACCCACTTCTTGAGTCCACTGGATCAGGGTTTCACGGCTGTGAAATATCTACATGCATGAATAAGAAAACGGTCAGTTGGAAAAAAAAATTACCATGTTAGTAGAAAACAGTTGTGCATACCATGTTAGTCATGAACATCGACGTGTAATCCACGATAATCGCATCTCCAACACCACTGCCAGCAGTGGAAGCATAGTCCATATCACAATTATTATACTCATTTCGGTATAAAAAAACCGATAACTTACGAATTGTTCGGCTTCCAACAACCGAACAATGATGCAAAAGTCGGCTATTCAAAACCGAATATAAGATAAATCTTCAGTATATACGAACCGAAAAATTATAGTCGGCTTTAAGAAACCGAACTTTGCATACAATATCGGTTATAAAAAACCGTTACATATAAAGTTTCGGCTAGTATGGACCGATAAATATACAATTATCGGGGTTTTGAAGCCGATAATTATTATAAAGTTCGGTTTAAAATAACCGAGAAATATAATAACGACCGGCCTGGTTTGACCGATCAGGACGCGCTACTTCAGGTTAACAAAAAAAACATCCAAAACGAAACGAAAAAAGAGAACTACAATACCTTAAGATGGCCCGTCGTTTCGTCCGCGTGCTCTGGGGATGATAGGCTTTCCGAAGCCATCTTCAGCCCTCGTTAGAGCGAGTGGAAATGATGTCGATTTGGGCACGATGTGTGGAGGTATGTAGGAGGAAATGTAGGTGGAGATGGGTCCTCGTGACCGTGAGGAGGTGCTGCAGGTGCTTCGAGAAGTAAGGTTGGTGATAGAGGACGGTTTTTTGAGGTTGGAGGTAGGAGACGGGTTGAGTTGAGGAGCTCACTGGTTGTAGGTGACGATGTAGGTGACGATGCTTAATAGGTCGTGGTGCACACAGTAAATTCAGGGGTTTACACTAATTAGCTTTGGATAATTAATGAAGGGAGTTAATTGAGGGCATTTTCGTAAACTCACGATAGGGGTATACTGGGTAATAATATTAGGTGGTGCACACATCAAATGTTGTATTGAATTTAAAACTACCCAATCGGAATACATGGTTTTATTCTCACCACTGGCATTCAGGGGTGACCATATCCCACATTCCATCGCAAAACAAACACAAAAACTGAAAAAGTCATTGGATTCTATTTCATTTCACTGGAATCACATTCCATTTCAACATTCAATTTCAAAACATTACAGCGAAACAAACGCCTCCTCATGGTTAATGTTTGGCTTTATTAATGGGGATGCCAGGATGCTAGATACACAGAAGCAGGTCAGGATAGGGTTGTAGGCCAGCCCAGTCCAGCCCAGCCCATTTTAAAGATTAAGAATACTAGAAGGGTGCGGCTATCCGCACCACCGTTTCGACTCAACACACCACATTTACTCTACACACCCCAGCCCAAGTTTGAAAACCCCAAGTTTCACTCAACACACTACACAAAATAAATGTACTTACCTAAACTACCCTCAAACCCCACACCACACTAAACCCTAAACCCTAAACAAAACCCAAAATACCTACACTACCCCTCAGCCCACTGCAGCCCCTACCTTCTTCCCCTCTTCTACCGAGACTTCCTCCCTCCCTCTTCTACCGAAGTCTCTCCCTCTCTTCACTCTCCCGGCCATCTCCCTCCACCTTCCCAGTTGTGTGTCTCGCGAACGTTGCCAGCCTCCCTACACCCGCGGCAGAGCCTCGCCGGCGAGCTACCCACGCCTCCGTCGAGTCCGTCGAGTGAGGTGAGGGGACAAGTGAGTTTTTCATTTCTTGTTGCATGAAATGCATTTTCTTTGCATACCTAGCATTGGTTTTGCAGCATTGTTCTCCGAATGCGTTTTTTTCCAAGGTTTTCAAATTTTTCCAATGGGTTCCGATCTTTCAGTTTTATACGTATCAATCGGTACAAGACAACCGAATGATTCTCTATAATATCGGTACATAGTCACCGATAGTATAGGATTGTTGATCGGTACATAGATACCGATCAATACGTTTGTTGCTGAATGGAAAAGACCTTGTTCGGTATCAAGGTACCGATATTCTTTGGAAACTATCGGTAACTTACTACCGCTATGTATGCTTTATTACCGGTACTTAGGTACCGTTAAGAATGTTTAATTACCGGTATATGGATACCGAAATACTCTACTAATCTTTGCATTTCTTTTTCAAAACAGTTAAATGGTTCATCCAAGGGGAAAAGCACCCGCCGGAGCCTCTTCATCTTCGGCGGCCTCGACATCTTCATCGCCCCGCGTTGACCGGCCGACGGCCTCAGCTAGGAGGAGGAGAGCGGTACCTGAGGAGATTCCAGAGGAGATCCCAGAGGATGCCTTGATGGTTGCTGGCCCTGGTGAAGAGGAAGAGGTGTCTGACGACGAGGCACCCATCCCTGGTGGGCCTGTTGACCGGTCGGTTTTGACGGAGTTCAAAACACACGTGGCATATCGGATATGGGCTGGAGCGGTAAAAAAAGGCTGAGTTTTTTTTTATATCATGCCGTGTTTATATCAAAGTCTGCTCACTTTTCCCCTTCTCAACGTAGGAGCGTGGGCCACTAAAAATTTATGCGCATGGGCTGTCCACTTCGAAATGGGACGGCATCGAACGGCAAGACTTTAAGAATGCCGTGGAGGCCACCGGTCTAGCAAATCTGACGGTGTGTTCTTACAAGACTATAAGCAGTGCCCTGGTGTCGGCGTTCGTCGAGAGGTGGCATCCGGAGACAAACACGTTCCACCTGCCCTGTGGAGAGATGACGATAACTTTGGGTGACGTGAGCCGTATACTGGGCATCCCCGTCGCCGGTAGGCCGCTTGAAGAGTGCAAGATGAAAGTCTTCCAGCTGAAAGCGCTTATGAAGGTTCATTTGGGAGTCAGTGAAGCAGAGGCCGCGAGCCAGTTGGATGGGAGAGGGCTGTCAGTTAGTATGACCTGGCTGAGGAGAGAGTGCACTCTCTGCAAGGTCGGCCTGGAGTGCTCTGTCAAGGCATACATTATGTATCTGCTGGGTTGCACCCTTTTTTGCGACAAGTCGGGGTCGAAGGTTCACGTGTCTTGCCTTTCTGCCCTCACGGACTTGGATACCGTGTGTGAGTATGCGTGGGGTGCCGCCGGCCTCGTCTACCTCTATCGCATGCTTGGCTCTGCCAGTCGATGGGGGACAAGGGCAATTGGCGGATACTTGACTCTGGTGGAGGTACGTACTTTTAAAACATCTGCTTTGTGATATAATACCAATAATTGTGACTGACCCACATTTTTAAAATCAATGCAGGCATGGATATATGATCACCTCCCGGTAATTATAAAGCCACAGCCCGACCCAGAATACACGGTTGACGCGCCGACTGCTCTTGCGTGGCTGGATCACAAAGATCCAGGCCAGGATCCGAAAATGGCTCTGCTATAATGGCGCACACAGATTGATTCCCTGAGTAGACATCAGGTGAGTTGTAATCTTTGTCTGAATCCGTGTTGAATTTTGTAATATATTCAGTAGTGATCAAATATTGATTCCCTTACTATGAGGATGGTTGCAGGTTGTGTGGGACCCATAAGTCAGACATAGAGGAGGCCCCTTCCCTCGTGATGATATTAGCTTTTTCCTCGGCACCATAAGCAGCGGGGAGCACGTCGAGCCGTACCATCCTGATCGGGTGCTTCGGCAATTCGGGATCGTACAGACCATTCCCGCCGCCCCACTAAGGCCAACCCACTTCCACATGGGAGCCAAGGAGACTGCCCGAGGGTACAAGAGGGCCTTCCACTATGAGCCGCGGTTCTGGGCTGATTGGCCAAGCCACTGCACTGCTCTATGCCGGACGGGCGAGTATGCTCTCCGTGGGTATGACTGCGTGGATGGGTATTATGACTGGTATCGATCCATATCTCATGTGAAGCTCATAAACCCAGAGCGGAGGAGTTTCCAGGCTCAACATGCAGATGATTATTTGCCGGCGAAGGTAACTTTTTAGCAATTCTAAATGGAAATGAAATACTAGCGTATAATATTATGTCTAATTTGTTTCGAATTCTTGAAATTCAGTATGATAGGATTGTCACGATCATCGACGACACCGTGACGCACATGGATACCCTGACCATTGACGACCATAGGAGTAGGTGGGCGCGGGCTCAAAGAATAGCCCGCGGCGAGACTGACACGGAGCGCGCCTACGAGAGAAGATCTAAACAACGAACCAGAGAATAGCATATATATTGATAGTATGAATGTGTTTCCAATGTATGGACGTGTTTCCAATGTATAGACGTGTTATCAATGTATGGATGTGTTTACAATGTATAGACGTGTTATCAATGTATGGATGTGTTTACAATGTAGAATTAAACCTCCCTCCCAAATACTTTTTTTTTTATCAAGTACGCAACTATCGGTACCCAAGTACCGATAATAACCTTGACACATATCGGTACCATACTACCGGTTGTATACCCGACACTATTGGTGCTTAGATACCGTTACAAAGCCAATCAAGTAAAACAAACACTGTTTCGGTACTCACACTTCCGAACAGTGAAGCATTTTATCGGTACTATGCTCCCGATACAACGCAGCTTACGCCTGCCTTTGATTCCATGTTTGATCGGTAGTAGAGTACCGATAAAAGGCTTCACTGTTCGGAAGCGTGAGTACCGTTACAAAGCAAATCAAGTAAAACAAACACCGTCTCGGTACTCACTCTTCCGAACAGTGAAGCATTTTATCGGTACTATACTACCGATACAACGCAGCTTACGCCTGCCTTTGATTCCATGTTGTATCGGTAGTATAGTACCGATAAAATGCTTCACTGTTCGGAAGAGTGAGTACCGAGACAGTGTTTGTTTTACTTGATTGGCTTTGTAACGGTATCTAATTACCGATAGTGTCGGGTATACAACCGGTAGTATGGAACCGATATGTGTCTAGGTTATTATCGGTACTTGGGTACCGATAGTTGCGTACTTGATAAAAAAAAAACAGAGTATGAAGCAACCCTTTGCAACACAATGTTTACAACCATACAAGATACTCATACAATGTTTACAACCAGACAAGATATTCATATTGAAAATCATATAAGACATTAATACCCAAATTTTCATTCAAGATCTATGGTGTCCGTTGTAGCAACATCTGATGACACGATTAACCCAAATTTTTCTATCTCATCGTTATAGGAATCCCATCCAATGGCACAAGCATCTCGATATCGAGCCTAGCTGCTGACTACTGGTGGCATTGGACATCCAGGCTGCATGTGGAGTTGAACAAAGTGATTTTCGTTTACGAACCCGATTGCGATGATCCTCCGTGCCGGTTTTGGGGGCGCTGCTGTCCAAAGTGGCAGTAAGGTCACGCATTGTCTTCTGGAGATGTGGAGTAGGACAACCGAGTATCGTGATGCAATAATATAACCCATGTCCGGCATGGTCATCCACCGATCGGGTAGAGGGTTGTCTTCGAAAAACGACAATGAGTACATAAGCTCGTGAACACGCTTTTCATTCCCATACAAGTTAAGGTAGCCCTCGAAGTGATCACGCAACTCATTGATAAGATCGTTCCTCACCTGGGCCCAGTTGTCCTCGCCGTAGCCCAATAGCCCGGCTATCGCTCTAAAACCGCAGTTACCATCTGATGCAACATCCTTAACATGCTTAATATATTTTGTCAACCCTTCTGGAAACTCGCCAAGATAGCCCAGCGGAGCGGCTGTCCGAGCCCTTAGCACTCTCTCTTTTGGACGCTTTTTTTTTTGACTATATCAGGCTTCTCTGGTTTCATGCAAGATATGGGACTAACATGTAGAGGAGTTTCCTCTAGTGAGTTACTGTCCTTGAACGAAGGTGCATACTCAAAGGCGGATGGGTCGCGTTGTGTTGAGAGCATCAACTTCTTCTCCTTAGCGCTTGGTCGACCGCGGGTCCTCAACTTCACCTCTGGCTCAAGAACATAACTAGACTGCGGTTCTGCTAGCTCATACATTTTCTTCAGCAAATGCATTCTTCCTACCTCATTCTGAGCTAGAAATTTGTTTTCCAAGAGTTCTAGAGCATTTTGGCACTTAAGTTTTGGGATTTCATTGGCTGGTGTAGCCGACAAGTCAAGCTTCCGCCAATGGTGATGTATGCATTCTAGGGGTATGGGGCGGCAATCAAGCTTGTAGTTGGCGATCTCATGGGCACATGGCAAGCCATGTGTGCGTCGGACTGTACAACCACATGCGAACTTATCCGCACCGATCTCATTGGCCCTCTCAGATTCTTTTTGAACTATTAAAAGAGCACTCTTTGAAATGAAGCCTCGCAGTTCCTTGAAGATGGCCGGCTTTAAACAGTGATGCACAATGTATTTGCTCTTCTCAAAGGAGGCTTTGATATCACAGTGTTGCAGCTCAAGCAGGGAGTGAATAGTAGCCCACGATGTGTCAAAACTGCAGATGGATGCCCCGAGATGCCTCTTTAACTTGGCATGTGCACTCTCTACCCTGTTTGTAGTGTGATTGCCAAAATGCATATATTCGTCAGTCCAAGCACTGACGAATAATTCTTTGAAGCCATCCAGCCACGATTCCCGAACATATTTAGAAGCTGCTGGGTAACCACAAAAAGATGTCTCTAGTGTCTCCAAGTGTTTCTTGTACTCCTCCTCGGTAGATGCAGCTACAACCAATTTCCACATTGTCATAAACAAGTCGGCTTTATCTGCAGTTTCGAAAATGTGTTTGCAGCTGAGCTCTACGTTCTTTTGGATATGCCATCTACATAGCATGCTTTTGGACTCCGGAAAGACCGAGCTGATAGCGTTCATCAAAGCCAGTTCTCGGTCTGTCACCACAACGCGTGGCATTGGGCATCCTTCCAACAATGTCCTTAATATTTTCAAAGCCCATGTGTACCTGTCCTCCTTCTCACACTCCATGTAGGCAAAAGCTGCGGCGAATGTCATACTCGTCGACGTGACGCCAACAATCTCTAGCAGTGGAAGTCGATATCTATTGGTTTTGTAGGTGCAATCCATAATCAACACCTCGGGAAATGCACGGACTAAATCAATAGACACAGGGTGTGCCCAAAATACGTCCCTCACAGCGTCTGTGTCTTCTCGAACCGTATGATACTCAACGTATCCAAACTCATTTAGATGCTTCAATAGTTGATGCATCTCTGATCTCCCAACCTTTTCAATCACCCTATTCCTTTGGCGTACATTGTAGATGGTCTTCATGGTGGATACGTTTTCAGGATCTTGTTGCTTTATAGTGTTCAGGATTTGCCGTGGCTTCACTAGGTTTGCTGACATCGTAACCACCATATCATTTTGTTCAGCAGATAATCTTCCCGCGAACGAGTGACCCTCGAGGTGATCCGCATGGGAGTGATTGTGGACTCCGCAAAGAACTCTTAGCATCCAATCATCATCAGATACAAGCTTCACACCCTGAAGCTTGAAAGGACATCCACACTTCTTCGTCCCGGAGTCGACGGATTTTTTCTTTCGATTGGCAAATTTTTTCTTCCCGCTATCATCTTTCTTCACAGTTTTCCGATACTCTCCACTGCGCTCACATGCCAAGGTAATCCTCGGCTTTCTACCACACCCCCCGGCCTCTGAATTCTTTGTCACAATCACCAGCCCATTCTGCCTCCCAACTGTCTGTACCCATTGGACAAGTGCTTTGTCGACTTTGAAATATCTATAACCAAACAATAAGAATTATGTTAATGAAGTTTAGACCTAGTTGTCATCCGGCAAGATATAGCGATTTAACAACATACCGTACTGGTCGTGAATTCCAAGGTGTAGTCGTGAGTAATTATAGCTCCTACACCGCTCGCATCAGTAGAAACATGCTCCTGAATGTAAGCAAAGAGTTAGTAAGGCAGGTAGCCAACACTATGTTCACATCGGTACCATGGTACCGGTATACTAACGTATTAATCGGTACCATTTTACCGGTATATAAGCTATAGTTTCGGTGGATACGTCCCGGTATACATAGCATACTAATCGGTACTATGTTACTGGTACATTAAGCCAAAGTATCGGGTTCTACATACCGATACGTTGACGTTTTCTGTCGGTCTGATACTACCGATCAAAACGCGATCCGGGAAGGACAAAAAAAAAACAAGAGAAGAGGAAATGTACATTTTTTGAGCGCCTTTTCTCGTCTCCTTCGCTCCAACATTCGTCTTCTCCATCCATTTCGACCTAATACACCTTGGATTGACAATGTATATTGGGGAGGGCTTGTGTGAGTTGAAAACCTAAGGTTGGAGGAGATGGTTTGGAGTATAATGTGAATGTGTTGGAGGATAAGAAAGAAGATAGAATAACTTGAAGACCTAGGGCTTGGAGGGAGGGGGAGTGAGTAACTTGAAGACCTAGGGCTTGGAGGGAGGAGATGGTTAGGGATTGGAGGTGAAAATTCGGTAGTAAGAGAAGGAGAAGATGATGGTTAGAGGTAGGAGAAGATGTGGTGTTGTGGTGTTTTGAGAAATAAATCTTATGGTAGATTAGGTTTTGTGGTGTATTGTATTTCAGAAGGTTAGTTTGGACATATCATCCATGGGTCTTTTGGGTATGAAAAATGGTGTGGTGTGTTGAGTCGAAACGGTGGTGCGGATAGCCGCACCCATACTAGAAAGGCATGTTGCATCGCCGTGTCATCATCGGCTTACTAGCGAGCCGTTGCAACGAGCGCTCACATATCGAACCGCCACCTCCTTTCTCACGTGCCAGGGTTCTAGTCATCCGAACAAAAACCCATCAAGAATTCAAGATTCGAGAACCAGGGAGGTCGATCCCACTTCACCACTCCGTTTCCTCCCGTGATCCATCCCTCTCGTGCTCCAATGGCGAAGCGCGAGCCTGTTGGGGAGATCCCCCTCTCCCGTTTCGGCGTTCTTGTTGCCCAGCTCGAATCCGTCGCCGCCTCCGCCCGCCAGCAACCCCCGGACGCCCTACTCTGCTTCGATCTCCTCTCCGAGCTCGTCACGGCCATCGAAGAATCCTCCAAGGTTCGCCCCTTTTGTCTCGCATCTAACCCCTTCTTGGATCTCCACGTCGAGTATTCCTTCCAACGTTGTGTTTTGTCCACTGAAGGAATCTATACTCCAATGGCAACGAAAGTGC
The DNA here is from genome assembly GCA_963920575.1 of Narthecium ossifragum. Classification (NCBI taxonomy): domain Eukaryota; kingdom Viridiplantae; phylum Streptophyta; class Magnoliopsida; order Dioscoreales; family Nartheciaceae; genus Narthecium; species Narthecium ossifragum. Next base: position 24,233,928 of record OY986968.1, read on the forward strand.
GAGGATGCGCTGTTCTCGTTGCTTACACTGGGCGCTCGCCGCCCCATCCGACGTTTGGCCTCGTCAGCGATGGGGATGGTTATCGCGAAGGGTGATGGTATCTCTATATATTCTAGAGCGAGTAGTCTCCAGGGGTGGCTCGCTGATAGCAAGAAAAGCGAGCCGCTCTCCTGTGCAGGTTAGCATGCCAAATTCTTGATGAATTTGAACGTTTTTTAGTAGTCAATGCCTGTCTGCAATGATGGATATCTTGGTTAGTCGGTTTAGACACGTCCTGGCAGAATATAAATGTCAACCGAGGCAATATTTTCTGTCCAAAAATCTCGTCAACTGTATCCCTTGGTAATTGTGACATAGGTGTAGCGCAATGTCTGGGAGAGTTGTATCGCTTGTTTGGGCACAGGATTACGTCTGGTTTGATTGAAACATCCAGCATTGCTGCAAAGCTAATGAAGTTTCACGAGGTACGTATGCTTGATCTGCAGTCATTCGTTTTCCTTTAATTGATAAATAATCTTTGCATGTGTATACATTGGAACTGTATTTTTTTTTGCTTAGATGAGCCTGAAAGGCTGGGATATACATTGGAACTGTATGTTGACATGAACATACACTACCTAGTTGAAAATTGAAGATGTAACATGCAGTTTTTTTCCCTACCATGTTCAATGTTTGTTAATAGTCCATGTCGCCATGCCCAGAGTTGTTTTAGGCCTCTACTTTTAGTCCATTTAGTTAGCATGGTGCTCATATTGGATAACAGGAAAGCAGGATAGTTTTCTGGTTACATATTTACTACCTATGCCCATCTAAAATGTTTCTGCATTGTCTCATTCTTTACAAGACCCATAGTGTTATCTTTTCTTACCATGTTTTCCTGCATTGTTGCTGTTGGTTTTAGGATTTTGTGAGACAAGATTCGCTTCAAATGCTTGAGAATGCATTGGAAGGTTCATGTGGTAATGGTGCATCAACAGCTTATTCAGAAGCTTTCCGTCTCATTATGCGAGTAGGTGTGGTTGACAAATCATTTATAGTTCGGCTAGCCGCAGCAAGATGCCTAAAGACATTTGCCAGCATAGGTGGGCCTGGCCTAGGAATCACAGAACTGGAGAATTCAATCACTTGTTGCCTCAAGGTTTGGCTTGCTTTCTATTAATGCTATTGTTAAGCTCTATCAAAGACCAGTTTTTTCAACGCGCCATCCTTCATAGGTGAATGAAGATTACTTATAGTGGTGAAATTGTCTAGGCTTTGGAAGACCAGGTTTCGTCGGTTAGGGATGCTTTCTCTGAGGCGTTAGGTACCTTGCTTGCGCTTGCAATGAATCCCGAAAAACAGGTATATCTGCTTCAAATTTACCCACTTCACATTATAATTGTCATTGAGAGTGTGTACACACACTTCCATTTTTACAGGTGAAGCAAAAAGGAAAGAGCCATTCTAGCACACCTACCAAAAAGTTGGACGATGGTTTGCATAGACATTTGATACTTCCTTTCACGAAAGGTTATACTTAACCGCTGACCCTGTTTTGTATTCAAGGGCTTTTGCAATTTCACATTTCTTTTGAGATTCGTGGCTGATGTTCTAAGTTGTTTTCCTTGAGCCAAATTTGGTGGTAAAGAATCAGAGACCTTTTCATATGATGAATTTTTAGCTTGCATTTTTTTTTACTTCATAAGTGGTGAAATCTATGATTATTGTGCTGGCAATATCGGCACAGACCCATTTACTGGAGCTTGAACAATTTCGTATGATGGCGTCTATTATGCTGGGCACAAAATGTGCCGCATGGTAATAATTGGTTGAAACTTGAAAACAAAGGTAGCTTCATCACTGAGAATAGGAATTGATCATGTCAATCCTAATCTTGCCCAAAGAATTTCTTTGGCCATGAATGCAGCCCTGGTATTTAGAAGGTTTTGCTAGCTGGATGTGTGTATGATCCTGTTCATTCCTTAATTGTGGCATTCTTGACTTAAAAAGGATTGCCTGCTAGTGCAGCTACTGGAGTTCGGGCAAAGGACCTGCGAATTGGACTGACATTATCATTTGTGTATTTCCTACAGGTTAGCAGTCATAATTTACTTAATTAATCTGGTTTGCAGCATGGTTTATTTTGTTTCACACTTCACTTTCATTTGGTGCTTCTCTTTTGCCATTTTGTTGGCAAAGTTCTCATATTTCTGGGTATTACCTCTCTGCATTTGACCCAGGCCTTTTTACCTCAGGCATCTTATAAATTTTTCAAAAGGAGATGAATAAATCTAATATTTTCATATTGTGAGTTGTATTGGACTATAGAGTTCTTTTTTCCAGCTGGTATTCCATGATGCAGGTGATTCGTCTCAAATATCGTTTTCAAGACGTGGAACTTCAGAACTACGCATTACAGGCAATGGACATGCTTCACGGGAATGCTTCTTTAGATGCACATGCCTTGGTATTTTTTCTGTTCAATCATGTTCTTCTTCAAAGCTGATGTATTGAAACTGTTCATACAATATGAGCTATTAGTATCACCAGCAAGGTCAAAAAACTGAAAATTTGAGTTAAGATTTTATGGTTCCCAGTTTTTATGTCTTCTATTGTCGTTGTATGAGATAATTGTACCTATTGATGTGATAGGACTAGAAAGCTCTGTTTCTTTTCTTTCCATTATCAGATATGTCACAGATCAGCGATTGGCAACCATTAAGACATAGCGTGCAGGCACTAATTTTTATTAAAAGAAACAACTTATGTTAAGCTAGGAAGAGTGGAAGGATAGCTGGCAACTATTAAGACATAGCATGCAGACACAGATTCTAGGAGAAAAAGCAATTTATGTGAACCAAGGAAGAGTTGAATGGTTGATAGGATGCAAAGAAGTAGAATTGGTGGTTCTGAGTCTTCTGACTCTAGACATTAGCTTAATTGACACTTAAGAGGTCATCTTTCTTACTATTCTCATGTTCCATGTCCTATAAGAGCTTTCAACATAGCTTACTCTAGATGAGAATCCATAATTATTTTTAACAGAACTTACTTTGGATGAGAATCCTGTTAGTCCTTTTCTACTCATGTTTCAGTTTGAAACACATGGATTTGTTCAGTTTAAAGTCTCTGTTCTTCTTTCTTGCTCATTAAAAAGTTTTTTGGGATATGCTGAGAATGGATAAGATACCTAAAGGCGATGATCATTCAAAGGTACCTATAGCCAAGAAAGTCTTACAGCTTGTTGCCTCAAATGTCATATAGTCAAAAGGATGTTTATTTCTGTCTTTCATTTGTGAATGGATCATGTTCTTAATTCTTATACGGGAAATGCATATTTATTCTTTTTCTGAGAGGCTTATGGGCATTTATTCTCTCATCTTCAGCTAGCACGAGTAATCATATGTTCACTAAACAGTAGACACCAAAGCTTGTCTTCCATTTTCTGCTACCTTTTCATACTCATTGCTGCTATAGTTTCCAGTTGACTCATAGATTGTTTCCCATTGGAAGGCATGTGTTCTATACGTTCTACGGGTTGGTGTAACAGATCAGATGACGGAGCCCACACAGAGGAGTTTTTTGGTGCTTCTGGGGAGAAAGGTTTTCTGAAAGTTGCCTTTCCTACTACCAAAATTTTCCTGAAATAATTATTCGAACTCATGTGCAGTAAAGACTACCTTGTAGTAATAGCTGCTTTTATACATCTCCATTGACAGTAGAATTTTTTATGCTTTGTAGCTAGAATCTGCTGATTATATTCCATCTGCCAGAGTTGCTACATTGCGCATTCTATCATATCTTTTGACAACTTTGGGGGAGGTAAGGAGTTGGAACTTCATAGTTTTCCGATCTCTTAAATGTTCTTAATTTCTTAAGCATGTTGCAAAATTAATTGGCAGGTTCCTGTTTATTTATGATATGGCATAATGCTACTTGAGCAAATGTCTAGTCTTGTCACCTTTGGAAAGGGGGTATGTTGTTTTCTTTGGAGTCTATGCCGAAAGCAAAACTGTGTTCCTTAGTTGAAACATAAGTACAAAAAGAGAATATATATAACACTAGGTGCCCCCCACCGTGCCATCTGGCACGGGTAACCACCCAGCCACTAACTCCCCCACCCCCCACCCTCTCTCCACCTCCACGTTCCACGTGGCAACCACCCGGCTACTAACCACCTTCCCTTATAAGATAGATAACAATTAAAGTGGTAATCAAACAAGTTTATATTAAACAACAAATGGAGCATTGCGGGTTCTGTTAATAGTCATATTGGTGTGTTTATCTTGCAGGTTCCAGTTGAATTCAAGGAAGTTCTTGATAACACAGTTGTCGCAGCATTGTCTCATCCCTCATTACATGTAAACATTTGGCTACTGATTTGTGAAAAATAAATTTCAGTATTCTTTCTATTTAGCATGTTGTTTGTTATTTTTATTTTGTACTTTTCCTACCTGAATTTGATTCCAAGCATCTAATTTCTGGTTGACGTATTGTTATAATGACTAACAACTTTTCTTGTTTTGAGCATTATCGTATGCTTAATATGCTGGATCTTTGCAAAAGTAATAGTAGAAAACATTCAGTATCGCATATTATTGCCCTTTCATTTGTTATGGTTGTTATTAGTCAACTCTGTTAAATGAGTTAAAAGGCCTTTCAGGATGTGCTTATTTCATGTTTGGCTCATATGGTGTAAGAAATCATGCAATGTTCATTATTCCGACACAACAAGTCTGACTTGTTGTTATATATGCGTATTCTGCTTTTACTTGTGACAGTCAATGTAATTGGAGCATTTGTCGTGTCATGATGTCACCTTTTTGATGTAAAGGTGGTAGGCTTTGCCCATATAGTTGGTGTTGTCATCCTGTCCTATCTGAAATGAATCTGAGTCATGATCGACTATAGATCGGTTTTGGCTTTGCTATCGGATGTTAGTGTAAGACACTCGAGTAATTGGCTTATTAATTTTTGAACATTCAGAATAAGGATCTTAATCTGATGAATTCTCGGCTGTGAATGAGTACATGATTTTCGCAATTTAGAAGCCTCAATTGAGCCCTTACATGAACTCCCCTACTACAAGTGGTTACTTGCCTTTTCTTGCCAGATTAGAGGCCATATGATTCTGTGTTGTGGACGTCATCCCAACAGCCTTGTGGTACCTTGGAGTCTAGGAGGTGTTAGGGGGCACATGCTCTTCATTCTCTCTCTTTTCTCTTCTCTCTTCTTCCATAATCACAATCTCCAGCAAAGGAAAAATTTGAGGCTTTATTCCCTTTGCACTTTGTAATGGGTTGAATGTCATTCCATATTGATATTGGAGTGTCTTCATCGCTTTTGTAGGATTCCGGATTCCATGACGGGATTTTGTGATGGAAAATTCTGACTAAGCCTTTTCAAGCCATGGGGACTCATTTCTTGTATCTATTCATTGTGGATGATATGCCTCTCAATCTTCATGCTTCGAGGAGCCGTCGTCCATGTATTCATTTTTTAGCTAATTCTAACTTTTCATGATGTTTTGGGGATTGGGAATTTTGAAAGGAAGCAGGGTTTTGTTTTCTTTGTCTGCTTGTGAGATAAGTGCATGCATAAAATCTAGGGTACAAACTGTTATTAGTTGCATATTCGGTAGATCAAATTCACATATCTGTTCAGTGGTAGGTTGATGTGTGTTATTATTTGATTTTTCCTGCTCTTTTTTTCTCCTTGTTTTGCTTGTAATTTTGCATGAAATATCTCGTGTTCTTTCGTTTGTATGGTCCCTCATTGCATAAGTTTTCATAGGTACGTACAGAAGCTGCACTGATGTTACGTGCCCTAGTGGAGGTTGATCCTATTTGTGTGGGTGGATTGATTGCATATGGTGCGACAACATTGCGTGCTTTGAGAGAAAGTGTTGCGTTTGAAAAGGTATGGCAAGTAAAGTTGCTGATACATATTGGCTATGCTTGTTCATTTTGTCTGTATAAAAATGCTGCCTATTTGGTCATGATCATAATTTGGCTTATAGGATTTCTAGTTTAGAATTGAGTTTCATGGATTAGACGTTACCTTCATTCAGAATATTGTTGGGATGTCTTGGATGCTTCGTAGCTAAATGTTGTAGGTTGCTTATGGGTTGGTCCTTTGCTTGGTCGGTGGCCTCAGATTTGGCCTGATTAGGGTATAGCCACTTTCTTATTTTCAATCAATTGTTTGTCATAATAATCTTTAATACCTACCTTGGGGCCTTTATGATTACAACCAAGCGATGACTAGCTCCATTTTGATAGATTTTGGAGGTATGATTAGGCTTTCTTGAATTCTTCCTATATCGTTTGTGGTGATTTATTTGTAATATGCCTTGATGTGATAAATCAAGGTAAAAACAATCCATTCCATTGACAGCTCTGACTAATTTCTAAATCATAGGTGTCCATATGGACTCTCATGCCACTGGCATGCATCACTTCGACCTCTTGTTGGCATGATATTATCAATTTCACACCAATCTTGTTGGTCGGCATGATCCCTATTGATGCCAAATGTGTCATACTAGAAAGTTACTGGCACTCTAAGGTTTGGTTGGCACGGGCTGTGCCAACTGAAGCTAAAAGTCATGTGTTTTCATGCTCTATAGTCAAGATGTGTTTGATTATTCACTTTCATATAGTTGGAATTTTTTTGAGGGGTAGGTTGCTAAAGACATGCCAGTTCGTGTCGAACGAAACTAAAATCCATGGGTGTTCATGCTATTGTGGTTGAGGTGTGTTTGATTATATCTACTTGGGAAAATGTTTACAAGTTGCCTTTAAAATTTCTGATTGCCGGACTTTCGCTAGACTTAGGACTTGCCAAAGATAGCCATAATCCAAAACTACCGCGCCATGACTTGGAATAGGACTCCAATCCTATTCTTGTGTGCCAAGTATCTTTCTTCCGCGTCAAAACTCCTCTTTGCCCCCTCAAAACTTCCCTGGGATCAAGTCCTAGTGAAACTCCAACTTTTGTCCGCTCGGAATTGCTCCAACAACTTGCCGCATCATTTAACTGTGTCTTGGTGCGCGAAGTCCTAGAAGGACTTGGACTCGCGTGCTAAGCACGTCGCCTCATGTGCCAACGCCCCGGGCGCGTGCGCTGTACATGCGCGCTCCCTGCTCGCGCGCCTAGTGCTCTCGGCCTTGCTGGCTGCGCATCTTGACCCACTGCCTTCGTGCCATGGCACGTCAACTTGTTTCTTGGCCCGGACCACCGTGCCATCAGCTCTTTTGCCGTGCCATCTTTGAAGACATTGCTTTTGCTCCGCATCATGACATGTTTTTGGCTTGCTATGATCCTTCATGACTCGTGGTGCTGATCCTGCGTCATGACTTTGGCCCTTGGCCGTGTGCCACCTCCGGATGACACGAGCCAAGTCCGTGCCAGGGCTGCACAGTAACCTTGGTATGGGGTGGAAATTTTGAGGTTGAAAACTTATAAGGGTAAATATTATTGAACTAACCATTAAGGCGGGAACCGTTACATGTTAGTTATGTTTGAATAAAAAGAGTAAAAATTAACATGTAATAATTACATGTTTGGAATGAAGATTTTTTTTAACTTGTATAAGTTAACTTTATTTGGTTTGAGAGTAACAATTACCATGTATTAAATAATAATGTTATTTGATTTATTTTTTTTTACTTGCCAAAACCCCTCCACTCAATGCGTTTCGGCTTTGTTAACTAAGAATTAGATGATATGTTTTTAGCCACGTCATCTAATCTCTGTCTCCTCTCTCCAAAATTGCTTACTCCTCTCTTTTCTCTCTCTTTGCTCTCTATCTTTTTTCTCTCTGCCTCTCTTCATACTCTCTTTGTTCTCTCTTCCTGATCTGTCAGAGGCAAAGAGAGATAAAGAGAGCAAGTAGAGACAAGTGAGAGTCAAGAGAGAGGGAAGAGGGAGGGAGGGAAGGGAGAGATTGAATAGAGAGAGGGGAAAGAGAAACCGAAGAGAGAGGAGAGAGACTATAGGAAGAGAGAGATCGAAGAGAGAGAGGAGAGTGAGAAGGCAGGAAGAGTGAGCCTGAAGAGAGATAGAGACGAAGAGATAGGGGAGAGAAGAAAGAGAGATCGTGAGACCAGAGAGAGAGAGGTAAGAGAGAGCCCGAAGAGAGACAGAGACGAAGAGATAGGGGAGAGAAGGAAGAGAGATCGTGAGACAAGAGAGAGGGTAGGAGAAAAAATTACGATTAACCATATTATGTAAAATAAATGTAATGATTGGTTTATTTTTTCTAAGAAAGCGAAAAAAATGAGGGACAAAAATGCAAATATCAATAAGAAGACATTACTCTAGGGTTTTACAAGGGTAACACAAGAGGGGAATTGAAAGGGTAAAGGAGAGAATAATTCTTTTACACCTGTTTAATACCTTCCCCGATGGTAAATGTTACACCCCTTTTACATGCATACGAGGGTAAATATTACCATGGTGTAATTTTAACACCGGCTATCCAAACACAAGTAAAGAAGGTAAAAAATTTCAGTTGTAATTTCCCACCTCCTTTAGACCCCATGCCAAATGCACCCCATACCAAATGCACTCATAGAAGTAGCTAATGTCCACGGTCCTCATGGTGTTTATATGGTGACACCGATTGTTGGTAATCTGTGAATTGGCGTTCTACCATCAAGTATCATGCGGACACTTCTCAGGCTTGGTACGTGTTGACGACAGAGAGAGCTGCTAGAAGTAGGTTTTTAAGGTGAGAATAATAGAATGGGGGAGAGGAGAGAATAGGTAAGAGGTGGAGAAAGAAGACATGGATAGAAGAGGGCTGGAGACATAGGGTATACATACGGTTCAAAGGTGGATCTACATCTTGGCAATGTGGAAGAGGTGGCAGAGTTTAACAACTGTGGCATTGTGAGAGGAGAGGAGGTAAGGATAAGATGGCATCAACATCATTTGAGACTAGTCGGGGCCATAGTGACGGATGGGTCGTGAGAGAGAAGAGGGACATGAGGAGGTGAGGAGGGGATAAGTTGGACATGAGGAAGTGCGGATATAGTTTCGAATTCAATTAAACTACAAATGGAAAAAAGGCAATATATCACGGAAAGTATGCAATCCAAAATGTAATTGTGCATATGCCGGTACTCGGGTGTGTCCCAGTTTTGGAGCAGTCATGTGTAAGTTCGCATGCTAAAATTTATGACATGGGATCATATATGTTACTACCTATGTGCTCTTTTCTTTTTTCCTTCTCATTTGGCATGAAATGTTCCTTGGTTCCTACCATAATTAATGACTAGGTGGGCCCCGTGCCACCCGTCACGGGTAACCACCCACCCCCACTGCCCTCTCTCTCCTCCCCTCTCTGTGGCTCAGCTGCCACGTGTCCCCGTCTCTCCTCCTCTTTATGACTTAGCTTCCACATGTGAGAAAATACATGAGCAGATTGTGACTCATAAAAACATGATCTTATATAATAAATGTTCCCTAGACCATTGATAAACATTATATTTTTAAGAGAGAGGGAGGGGGGAGGGAGGTGGGGGGAGTAAGACATTAATTAGAGGGGCAACCTCATGGAGCTGCACTAGAGGAGAGAGAGGAAGGGGCTACACATTAACTAGATTTTTAGAAGTCATTTTAGGCTGTGGGGGTCGGTGGGGATGACACACGGGTTCTTTAAATTCTTCATTTGCTTTGTGTGGGTAATACATATTACACCTGTTGCTGTACTGGCAACTTTGGAGTGATGGAACATAAGGGAATCCATGTGCTTATTTTCAAAAATTTGCATGAAGAAACATACTTGGACAATCTTAACATTTGCACTTATACGCATGTGTGCGATGCATTTTAAATTGGAAGTACCAGTGGGAGGGGAACGATAAGGGATTCATCAACCTAATAGTTTTATCCTCGATGCCAGGTTTGGTCATTAAACTCCTCTTTCATTACCCTCCTCAATTTGATGAACATGCCATTATTATTAAGAGGTGTCTATCTCCTTGTGCACAAGTCCAAGCATAATGCTATGAATGTCTTTTGCTGATTGGATACATAACTTAAAGGTACGGGTGATTGAAATTTGCATTGAAACTTCTGAATGGTTCGAAATATTGTAGGGAGAAACAGGGCCAAGACTCTTATCTTTTGATGATAGAAATTATAGTATGTGATATGGTTGCAGTTGCAGTATATGATTCTTGTTTCAAGTATCTTTCTTTGTGTCTTTGCACTTATCGCTGGCTCATTTCTTCACCATAAATGACATGAAGCATATCTAGGGGAGTCTTTGTGACTTCGGGTAACTGAGGAACTATAAGCTTCTAGTAATGGCTCAAAATTTCAAGCTTTTGTTTCATTATGTGGATGATGTGATTCAAACTATTTAGGCAAAGGTTTAACAATTTGGTCATCATTTCAATATGGTGAAAATAGGGGAACCATTTTAATTTTGAGCTGGACTCCTTGCATGGGCAAGCCGCAATGCTAGCAGCTCTGGTCTCAATCGCTCCGAAGCTACTTCTTGGATACCCTGCAGGGTCAGTGGCGCATTCCCGAAAGATTGCTTTACCAGTACCACTTCAATTGTCTTTGTTTGGTGCCATGCTAATATTGGTTACTATTCACATAAATTCTATTCTGTTATGCGTTTGCATACCACTTTAGTATGATTGGCAGCATTCTGAGCATATGATTGTAGAGTATCAGTTTGTATGTTTTTACACATGACACCCATTGTAGGACAGAGGTTCTAGATCCCTGAAGGATTTTACCTATCAGTAGGTTTTATTTGTTGTAGCTGTTGAAATAATGTTGATCTGTTTTTTTCTGCCAATTTTCCTTAATTATGTTGTTATCTTCCAGATTCATTTACTACATGTACAGCTACTGCAGTATTTGAGCTTTCTATGTAATGGATGTTCATTTGGGGCTTGGAAAACCATGGGATCACAAATTAAGGCAGAAAAAAGTATAGAAATAAGTACTCAATGTAGGAAGGAAAAAGTTTAATTAGTAGTTGTAAGATTATATGCCTACTTATTAGTCGAATTGCTGTATAGGGATGATATGCATGTCAGTTTTCCATTGTATTAACATGTCGGTTTTGTTAGTTTGCCAAAAAATTAAGCATAAAGAGAGGAGTGGGTAAAGATATAAGGTAACTGAACAATTTTCTTTAGCTTAGTAGTCTATGATGTAAGAAACTATAAGTTGATATGTTCTTGATTGACCAGAATCCTTCCTTTGCTTTGATCCCAGAATTTGTAAGGAGAAGCATATATTGCATTAGCTTCTTTATTGAGAGCACTGTAGTTTTAAGTCCACTTTTAACAGTCAGTCTTGGGAGCTATGCACAATAGATAAGTTCAGACGTGAAGCTGGCGTGTTGCCAAATCTTTCTTGTTTGACATCTTTATTTCAAAATCAATCAATATCTGGTTAGTTGGTTAGTTTGCATAAAAAAACAATTTATACATGATAATGACAGTTTTGAATGAATATTTTACTCTTGCGCATTGCAGGCTTGTTTGAATTTGATGTTTTATCTTTTTCGATGCGCTTAATGTTTCTCTAGCAGTGTGAGCACTTTGATGTTCTTATTGCTTTCTTTGGCAATTGGGCACATACAATTCACACCTTTGTTTACTCTGATCATAATGGATAATGGTAGTTGTGAATGCCTTGCTTGCTGATTGGAAGTTAAACTTAGAAGGCTTCAGGAGATGTGCTAGGATTCTTGCTAATTTCTCACATTATTAATATAGTCGGGTGATTCTATGAGCATCTACAGGCTGCCCAAATCCTTATTTGAAGTTTCCAAGAAAATGTTGACAGAATTTAGTCGCAATCCTGTAGCTGCTACGGTAGAAAAAGAAGCTGGTTGGTTACTCTTAGCTTCTCTTATTGCATGTATGCCGAAGGAGGTAATTGTAGTTCACTTTTGATGTTTTCTGTTTTGTACTTTGTGTATTTGACTTACAAGTATTATCAATTGAATACATGCAGGAGCTTGAAGACCATGTTTTTGATGTGCTTTTGCTGTGGGCTGATCCTTTCGTCGGAAGTCCTGATTTTCTTACAAGGGAGACAGATTTGACCTCTGATTTGCGGTGATGCTCATTTTTTCACCTCTTGAGTTTATGTGACTTTTGGTATGCAGTGGAGAACTTGTTATGCTTGTGCAATCTGCTATTTGCTTGTTGGATGTTCTTTACTAAAATTTTCCAGTATTTATCAGCACATGTTTGTTATGCATAAGTTGAACTTTCTTGGTTAAGATTTGCTTGTGATAGATCGCATGTGTATCATTTTTATGTGCTTGCAAACATGGATTTCCATACTGGCCGGTACTGTGCGTACCGGCCGGTATTTACCGTACCGGTGGCTAACCGGTCCGGTTTTCTCCCCCGGATCGGAGTAGGGGGAGATCGGATGTGTACATGCCGGTTTGCATCCAAACCGGCCGGTACATGCCGGTTTGGATGAATACCGACGGGTACAAGCAGGGGACAATAGGTGGAGGAGGAAGGGGGAGGAGAGAATTGGGAAGGAGAGGGGAGGAGAAGAGAGAGGGAAAGGAGAGGAGAGAAAGGAAGGAGATCATTACTCGGAGGCGGCGAAGAGATTGAAAATTACATAAACTACCCCTGTCAACAGATCTCAAATCCTTTTTTTGTTCCGGGGGCGTTGCCCTGACCCCGTCAGCTCTGCGTAGTGCGTCATAATCAGGTCCGGAACGATCAGATTTCACAAACTCAACAAGGAAGAGGGAGGGGAGAAAGAGAGGAAAATATATTAAGCTATTATAAATGTAGAAAAATTGAAAATAATTTTAAAACTATTATAAATGTAGGAAAATGTATTAAGTCATTGCTTATTTTCATGTATTGTATTATACTACTTTGACAACTTGTCATTCTGCTTCATATAAGAAATGATATTTGATCAATTGGAGATGTTGAATACAAGTGAATATCAACTTTAATTGTTAGTTACATTAGTTAGCTTCAATATATTTCAAATCAAATAAGAAACGAGCGGAAAACGCCCTAAAAGATTGTCATTGATTTCGAGCGTGATGCGACAGAGTACCAGCCGATTTGCCGGCGTACCGGTCAGGTACGCACCGTACCGGCGGTACGTACCGTACCGGCTGGTGACCGGAACGGCGCGTACCACCGGGACGAAAATCCATGCTTGCAAATATGACTGCTTGTCCTTCTTATTTATAGTGAACTATGTAGGCTTCTATTCTAGTTATTACAGGAAATGATGATGACACTAAACATTAGTGTCATGGACAACTTAGTTGTTTGCTCTTTTTTCTTTAAAGCAGTCTAACTCACAAAAATTATACCTCATGATGTCCCTATTTCAATGGGACGATGAAACTGTTTATTGTTGAGTCTATGGAGAGCTAAGAAAGTTGAGTTATACTTTTGATTGAATAATGCTACACTTCTGATTGAATAATGATCCAACCGAGGTGGTGAAGAAGGCTTCATGTTTGTTATATCTCATGGGAATGGTTATTTCTAGAACCCATAATGAAAGCCATTTTATTTACTTCAAGAAAAAACTTCGCGTGCAACTACTTATAGGAGTCATGAAGATTTGTTCCTGATAAAGCACCTTTATTATATAATAAACAATTGCTGTTGATTATTGAATAAATGATCTGCACAATAAAGGATGGAGTACTTGTGCAAACCTCTTTCTATAAGCAGTTTTTTGAACTAAAAATGGTGATTTATTTGGACATGTCTATCAATAGACTAACTATGGTTGCTGGTTAGTTTGGTAGGGTCCAGACCAAGGATTGGTTTGCCGACTGGCAACCTTGGTGCTGTCCGGCAAATCTCGAGCTTTTTTGCTTGTGCATAATTGATTATTGGAGGGATGGTTTGGAATTGCTGTCCCTGTGTCGGCATTGGTTACTATAGTGAATGGAAGTTGATCAATGAAGAGGCTCAGGCTCCATCGTAATAGTAAAGTTGCAATTTTTATGCCTGTTGATTCAATGATCTATAAGTAGTTGTCATGAATTAGTGATGGGAGTAAAATGGATCCCGCGTGTATTATATTGAAGCCAAAACCAAGGTAGTTTATGGATCTGTATTGGGGACCCTGCTTGATTTGTTGTCGAATATTGATGTGGATATAGAACCTTCAATTGGAATGTCCTGACACACAATGAGAAGGTTTTTTGTTGACTATTGTGCGAGATATGGTTGGGCAAGAGGTGGGCCCATTCATCGTAATATCGATGGTGTGCCCACTGACAACATATGAGCTTGCTTGCAACACCGAAAATCTTATTGCATTCTTTGGGTTCATAGAGATGAGAGGAGAGCTGGTTCTCTCTCTTTTTGAAAAACCCTTGCAGTAGAATGGGAGAGCAGAAAAGGATGGGAGTGTCATTCACACATTCAGTTGTGTATCAAAGTTGACGAATAAAGATCAAGAAGGCACTTGGTGTGATTCCTTCATTTCCCGTGATACAATTCTATACTCTCCTAGTATTTGACACCTTGTAAATTTACCTGTCCGTGCCATTCTCATGCTTAATGATATTTGCCTCTGGAATTTGTGTTCATTGTCTTTCTCCTCTGTTATGACCCTACTTGTGAAAGTATTAGGATGTGGCTCCAGTGCATGTCGCATTATGATAGCTTAAGTCTACATTCTTGTTTCTTTTTGTTTGTTGGTGAAGGATTGCTCAATTACACATGGTAAGCGGAACTTCATTAATGTCTTTAATAGATTTTGTTAGCATGCTCAAATTTGGTGTATTCTTGCACACTTATATTCATAAAGAATCTTGTGCGACACAGATTTTTCCATTTTCATTCTATTGTATGGTTTCCAAATTGTCAGTTGTTTTATATATTTCATCATTGTCTGTCGGCTAACTTTTGTTTTTTGTCTTCTCAGCGTTCTCTCTGCTGCGATTGAGGCCCTCATTGCTTTTATAAGAAACTTTGTCTCTCCACCAGGAGCAAGTACAAATGGTGGGGTCTTGCTTCAACCTGTGCTGGCATACCTTAGTGGGTAAACTACATTTTTGTTTGTTTCTTGTCATCATTAACCTTGAGGTTTCTCAAAAAATGACCTAAACCTGATCTGGTGTGAAGCAGAGCTTTGTCCTACATATCATTTTTATCTGCCAAACAGTTGCAAAGTCTGAAACCTGCGTTAGATCTATTCACCATCAGAACATTGGTGGCATACCAGTCTCTTCCGAATCCAATGGCATATAAAAGTGAACATCCTCAAATTATGCAGATATGCACCTCCCCATTCAAGTAATACCTTTTCTTTTCGTTCCCGCTTACATATGTAAAATCTGAAAGTTATTGCTAATATTGATTTAGCTTTTCTCCTTCTTGGTCATTTGATAATGTGAAGTGATCCTTCCAAATGTGAAGAAAGCTCATGCCTGAGATTCTTGTTGGACAAGAGGGATGCATGCTTAGGTCCTTGGAGACCTGGAAGGTAACCTTTGTCACATTTTTACATTTGTTAGTTCTCTGTACAAGTTATTAGTGAACTTTGCTGGTACGAACTGCTGATGTTTTCTTCTGTATATATGTCTTCATTAACCATGGATGTCAGGGATTGGTTTGAGGATGAACTTCGGGCTTTTGATGGTGGTAAAGACGGTGTTATGCCATGCATATGGGATGATCAACTTTCAAGTTTTCCTCAGGTAATGCATGCCTAATATAGTTTCTGCTCTGTGCTTTCTATAGTGAATTTCACATCTCTCATTTCTCAATTTAATCCCGTGGTGAGAATTATATGATCTTTTCTACACAATACATTGTCCCAATTGGAATTTTCATTCTTATGATTTTTTAGTTCGTGGATGACCAATCCTTGGATTCTATTTCATGTTTATACTTTATTCCTTGGAGATGGCTATGGTTATCTTGGTCGAGCCTATCATTTTTGGTGATTGTGAAGTTCCCTTTTCTTGTACATACTTTATGGGTTTCAAAAATGGAATTGTTGTGTGTTAGGAGTCTTTCCTTTCTAGGGGGGCCTGTAGGTTGTGCGTAAAAGGCCTATTTTAAGAAATTTTATCTTCCCAGTTGATAGGCTTAGTGGCTTACTAATTGTCTAAAATCATGATGCTTGCTGCATCTTTCAAAATTGTTCATCTTGATTTGCTTAACCTTTTGACTGTGCTAACTTGCCACTTCATCACATAATGTTATCGGAACTACGGAGCTATTTATATAGGAGCATTTTGATGATATTGAGTAACACCTAGCAGGATTGGTAGAATTGCATGTAGCTACTATTTTTAATGTGACCGACCAAAGTCTTAGCTAAAAGTCGTATAGCCTTCCTTAAACAGGATGGTAACTGCACTCTACTAATCTTTTCAGCTGTTAAGGAATGTACATTGTGCATTTTCAAAGCACTTTTCTGCTTGATAGTATTTTAGCAGACATCCAATCGTTGAACCCTAGGCATTCAATTTTGTTTCCCTGCATATATGCTAGTTTTTCTGCACTAACAATACCGTTCCTCCTTTTATGAAGCCGGAGTCCATAAGCAAAATGTTGGTTAACCAGATGCTCTTATGCTTTGGTACGATATTTGCGAGCCAGGTGCATGTTCAAAATTCTACACTTCGTCTAAGATGTTTAATGAGTTTAGGTGGTTGAACATCATATTTTATGCCTTTGTTTGTTGCTGTTCAGGATCATGGTGGGAAGCTGATGCTTCTTAACATTGTTGATAAATGTCTCAAGATGGGTAAGAAGCAGTCTTGGCATGTCATCAGTGTCACGAATGCTTGTGTTGCCCTCTTAACTGGGTTGAAGGTCCTTGTCTCATCCCTTGCCAGCTATGTATGCATAATTCTGTTAATTGTGTTGCTTATTGTAACTTCATCCCTGTAAGGCTGTGCTTGTGTTACGTCCACCGACATTGGGAATCGACATATTGAGTTCTATGCAATCCATCTTTCAGGTACTTTCTACTTGTCATTAGATATTTGTGCTTGTCTGCTTGAATTCATATAATTTTGATGATTTCTGCTGATTGACAGGGTATTTTAGCAGAAGGTGAAATCTGCGCATCTCAACAAAGAGCATCTTGCGAGGGTCTTGGTTTATTGGCTCGTCTTGGCAATGATATGTTCACGGCAAGGATGGTCTGTATCATGTAGATGTATACACCAATAAATATTTCTTTGGCGTATATCTTTGTTTTGTTCCATTATCAGATTTTACTATTTTGATCTACTATTATCTTAGCTTCTCTGTCTCAATTTTTCAACCGATCAGAATCGTCTGTGATTTAATTTTGCTTTCTGTCCTAGTCAAGTGTTTCGTAATGGAATTCATCTTCGACATCATCTCTAGCACTTCTATCTCTCCCTTTTTTGTTGATTTTTCAGCCTGTATATGAGAAGCTTTCCTTGTTGTGACTATGATGTGTGTATGAACTTTTACCCATCGTTCTCAATCATTCTGCTCCTTCCTTCAGTGCTTTTTCATGTGTCAGACGTCTTTTTTTATTCCTCATTGCTGCCAAATTTATGGGTCATTTATTGCCTCAAATATTTTAATAATCTACACTGCAACAAGAATTGCTGTGCCAGTGGTACGTGTTGTACCCGTCTTTGGCCAGAACTTTAGTTTCTGACACTTGGCACAGATCTTGTGCCGACAACACAGAGCCTCTTTAGTAGGGCAATGTACTCAGCATGAAACTCGTGCCGTGTATTTGTATATGCCGCTAATTGACCGGCATGATACATATTAGTGGCCATGGATCTTGTCGACTGACAGTCCATGCTCTACAAACTTGTTAGTAAATTTTCTTTTTTGTTTGGTGCATGTTAAATTTAGTGATTCCTCATGGCATGGCTCATGCTACATCATTTATGCGAATTGCCCTCATCGCTTGATGAATTTTTTTCATCCTTTCTGTCCGTAAGAGTCAGGGTTTTTGCAAATGATATTGACATTCTTTGTCATTCTATGTCATTCCTTCCTCAAAATGTTGCCTCTATATTCTTTTTGTAGTTATTTTCTTCCTTTTGATTTCATCTGTCACAATTCCATCTAAGGGAATTGCCACCAATTAATCTAAGGCTTGTGTTTGGAGGTAATATAAAATAGCAATTTTCAGCTGCTCTGTGGACTGGCTTGTAATGTTCTAGCACTACTTGGCCTGCATCCGGACATTTACCATTCCTATTGCATGTATGGCAAAATAACTTGCAGAACATGTCACAATCCAGGAAACGATTTCAGTGCTTACAATGGATTTTAGTGCTCTAAATCTGTGCTGTGTCGACAGTTTCCTGGCACTTTACTTGTGTCAGCGCTCAGCAGTACAGTGCCAGGAAACAGCTAATCCAGTGCATCGAAGCACATTTCTAGGACAGAGAGTGTGAAAGAGAGGAATAAGAAAACAAGAGTGCAACCGAGATGGAGAAACAGGATCAGGATTGCCTGACCGAAGAGGGCCCAAGAAAGAGAATGTAGGTAGAAGCGAATCCTTGGCAGAGTGATGATGGTTTTGTGAGGTGCGCGCTGTAGGGTCGTGAGAGGGGAGGAGAAACCGATTGAGAGGAGGGGTTTTGGTGGGCGGCAATTAAAGCTATGTATTGCAGCACTACCTTTTGTATTCCACGATGACTTCGTGCAGCAGGTATCAGTGCACTTATAGTGATGACCGAAGCTCTTATCCTTGCTGTTTTACTATTCAGGGAGTTTCTTGCTCTCATATAGGTTTTTTGTTTTTTTTTCCTTGTGTTCATTTTTCTTTAAATGATGGATTGAGAACGTCATTCCAGCTGGTAGATTGTCCTGGAATGAATTCTAGTTGATAACGGAGCAACATCTTCAGTTATTCATAACTGGATATCTGTAGGACTTTCTCTTTTATGGTTTCATTTTGTTATTTTGAGGATCATTTGAACCTCTAAATTTTAAATACAAGTGCGTTGCATGCTACTTCGCAAAAACATTTAGTTGCATAAACTCTTTTTGAATAACATTTATCGCCATGTTGTATGGCATCTTTTGCCACTCTTTATCTGATTGTTCATGTTATGAATTAGATGCGGTCTTTGCTTGGAGAGCTAGTTGTGGGAACAGATCCTACCTATACTGGATCTATTGCTCTCTCATTGGGATGCATACACCGTAGGTAAAGTCAAAGTTCCTACATTACTTTGCATAGCAAGTGTTTTTATAACTATGTTTAGTGAAAGTCTTACTTGACTTGGTTGATCACCTACTTGGTTGATCACCTTGCAAGTTGAAAATATGCTTATTGAAACAGTTTATCCTATTCTTTCTATCCTTCTGATTATGTGTAATCAACTTGCTATGTTGTCTCTGCTTCTTTTTCCCTTTTCTTGAACCGATTATGTGAATCCAGTTTTTTTTTAGTATTCTGTTGCCTTTTCCCCTTCTATGTTGTTCCTGGCATGGTTTACGTGGGTCCATAAACTTCAAAGGTAAAATTTCCCAGATAAACGACAAAGTATGTGGCATATATCCTGTATATCGCAGACCTAAAAATAGTTCAGTCAACTCAATCTTGCTTTAATTCGAGCATAGATGTATTGAGTTTTTAGGTCTTCCTACAAGTGTTGAAACTTTCGAGTCAAGCACCCATTATGGTTTCTTGTCAGTTCAAATAAGTGTCTTTTAGAGATTCATATGTCGCTGGCACATGTCGTGCCGGTCGCATGAAACTCTTTTGAGCTAATACATGTCTTGGCACAAGGTGACCTTATTTGATACATGCATCGTGTCTGTAATTAGTGGTGCAATATGTATCATCCTGTTCCAGTATGTGCGGACTGCCAAGGCAGTCACTAGTTCTAGCCATTGCACAGCTTAACTCGAGTCAGATTTCAACTTTTTTCTTCCCATATGATTGTTTCAGGTGATTTGGGTTGCTCTAACTCTGACAAAGTACTCTCAGAGTGAAAATGACAAGTGATTTGCTGTGGGGGTATAAAGCCAATTTTTTTAATCTATGTTATTGGGTTCAGCTATGCTATCGATCTTAATGTTGAAAACAACGAAATCAGCTAAAGAAAATCAAGTTTTTCAAAACATTAATGTGAGTAAATGGTTTGGCTTTTTAAGCAATGTCTCTGCACAGCCGTGTTTTTACATTTGAAGTTGTATTGCGATGACTTATTGTTTTAGATGACACTGTTTGCAATTAAGGATGAAGTTGCACTTGGGATCTTTTAAGTTGAGAACGGATGTCAGAATCATGTATGAATATTCCATAACTTTCCAGAAAACATGAAAATAGGACTGCTGCTAATTTTGATAAAGTTGTTTAGTGGAAATAATTTGTCTGTTGGGCTGAATTTTCTGAACATTTAAGAAAGACTTCACTGTTTGTGATTTATGAACTACACTTTCTGTGAGTATAAATATTTATTTGTGGTCTTTGAAATGCAGTGCAGGAGGAATGGCATTGTCTGCCCTAGTGCCTGCATCTGTGAATTCAATCTCTGTGTTGGCAAGAAGTTCAAATACTGGCCTGCAGTTATGGTCTTTGCATGCTATTCTTCTGACCATTGAAGCAGCTGGGTTATCATATGTTTCCCAAGTTCAGGTTTGTACTTATGATTACCATATGCTGTTTGGGATTTTCTTTCCAGATGAGGGTGGAATGCTGAAAGCCTGAAAATTAGTAAAGCGACCCTTTTTCTTGCAATTTATTTTTTTTGTCCCTTCTAGAAAAGTTCCCTTCAAGGAGAAATGAAAACAGTAGGGAGGTTTCTTCGAAATAAGAACTTTAGAACAGCTCCATGGTCCAATCTTTTCTTGAAGCTATTTGTATGTTATTGTTGCCATGCATCATGGTCAGTGTTATATGCTAAGATAGTAGTTTGATTGTTATGGGCATGATTCATTTTTCTGTTGCTTACTGGACAAGAATTACTCATGGGTGCTGCATTTTTGGAAAAAACTTTTCATCTGTTCTAAGTGGGAATGATTACGAATGCTTAGGCCCCTACTGGAAAGATACTTATGAATGAGTAATGTTGACCTGAAACTATTTCGAGACTGATATTTCCCAGTCTTCATGTGTTAAACAAGCAGCAGCCGGAAGCAAAAACTTCCTTTTTGCTCTCCCGTGCGCATGCGAGAGCTTATTCTTCTTTAACCTTCCCTCACCCTGCCTATCCCTCTAGGTCTTATGTCTTGCTCTCGCTCTCCTAGTCGCCGCCACAACATTCATATTTTCTTTAAAGTGCCCTTTTCTTTGTCATCCCCAGTGCTCATTTAACTCACGTACAGACCCACCTTTGTTTAAAAGGATCTGATCGCCATTTGAAGAGGCCTTCCCATGAGTTAATCCAGGCTGAGAAACCACATCCTGTTGCTGGTCAATGTGAATGTCAAATTTCTTCAACAAGTGGTTGGTGGCTTTTAGATCCTTGAGAAATTTTTTGTGGTAGAGGCTGCAAGTTAACAATATATCACTTGACTTTTATTGGTTGACTTATACTGTTATTACACTTTGTTAATGGGAAACCAGTTTCTGTTATTTGTATGAAATGTTTGCTATAACTTTTTACATAATTGCGATATGCAATTGAATTTATTGGTGAGCCAATAGCTTTACTTCTTCTCTTAATTCGTTTCCTTTATTTTTTATTTAGGCTACTTTGTCCCTTGCTATAGAGATCCTCTTGTCAGAGGAGAATGGACTGATTGATCTTCGACAGGAAATAGGGCGGCTTATAAATGCAATAGTTGTTGTCCTTGGTCCTGAGCTTGTTCCTGGGAGTACCTTCTTTTCTCGTTGCAAGGTTTAGCTTTGACTGAAAACCACAACATTATAGTTTCAAAGTCCTGCTTGCTCCATTTTATTGACAGGATATTCTTGTTGATGACTTGAACTATTTTGGCCAGTTCAATTCCACTCTTGCTCTGCTTGTTACCTAATGTAGGACTTATACTTGGTGTATTTGCTTTCTGTTCAGTCCTTTATTGCCGAAATAAGCTCTTGCCACGAGACATCAACCTTGCTCGAGTAAGCCTATCATTAATCTGATTCAGTTTATATTATCTAATTCAGGGTCTAAATTTCATTCTGCAGTCAAACTTCTGACTATATCATCTATGTCGCAGATCTGTTAGGTTCACGCAACAGCTTGTTCTCTTTGCCCCGAAAGCTGTCTCTGTGCATTCACACATTCAAAATCTCCTTCCAACTCTCTCCTCGAGACAGGTGATATGTTAAAATTTTTGTATGTTTTCCGAAGCTTTATTGTTCTTGATTTCCAAGTTGAGACAAACCAGTTTGTCTTTTCTACAGCCAAGCCTTAGGTATCTTGCTATATCTACTCTGCATCATCTAATTGAAAAGGATCCGGTAAGATATTTGTCGAAATTCCTTTTCTTATACTATTTGGACTATAGTCTCTTACTTTAGGTGCTAACATGTCAGTTTGAAAATGTGAAGTTGATGTGATATCACAACATGGATGTCTACATATTAACAATCATATGTTTAGTCGTAGTGTAATATGACTTGCTTGAACCAAAGTTGTATCATTATTCCACCACACATCTGGATCAGCTTGATATGCTTATTATGGGTTTGGTTGGTCTGCTTACGGATTTTATATGTTTGGTTAATATACATCACTCATCACGTTATATCAGAATTCGGCGTAGTAGAAGCTTGATTGACATTTCTGATGAAGACTTTATTTTGTGTTGTTGCTGGCTTATTCATGCTAGTCATCTGATTCTGATTTGTTTATGAATGCATGTATAAGTATCATTCTATTGTCACACTTTAGCAGCTGTGCAAGTGCAAGACATCTTCCTTTGACATTTATGCTTTCCCTGGTGTTTTTTGGACTCTTTCGGTGCTATTCTCTTCATTACTCCCAACTAACTGTCTTGAACATTTTTTAGTGGCATCCTTGTTATTTTCCAATTGTGTCCTTAATGTGAAGTTTATGCTTTACCGAGATCAGGCCTGTCTGCTGTTTTTCCACTTTCGCACTGATTACCCGATCTATTGGTCAATTCAACACCAGCATGCACCTAATGTATGTTGATCTCAAAGTTTCAAGACATGAGTGCCAGGAAGAAGTTGTAGCTCTTTTTCTGCCATTGAGGGCTTAGAAGATTTATACCAAAGATTCCCACTCCCTTTCCTCTTTTTAAAATTTTGGAAAGAGAAGCAAAACTATAGATGACTGATGTACACCATACCTAAGGTGGGTTTCAATTTGAAGGATGCTACTACCTAGAATATCATGAATGGTGCTTGGTTGCCTTGGAAAATGATAATCTCTCTAGTGGTTGAAGAAGTTTCAATTAGGACGTTCTTCATCTTCCCTTGGAAGTTTATAAGCAAACTGATTGAGGATTATCTCTCTTTATTTTTCCACCTGGTGAATCAGTACAGCTATAGGGATTCTTATTTTGGAATCCATACTCTTATAGTCTCATCCTGGAGTATTCAAGCAGTTAGTTATTAGTCTGAATATATGCAGCACCAAAAAATTGGTGTATACGCTGACTGTGTTTATTCCACTTGGGGCATCTTTCTTGCTCTTAAGCGTTTTGGTTGGGACTGATTTGATGCTTACAGTTATTGCTTTGCAAGTTCCTGTTTTATGTACCCACAATCAATTACACATCAGCTGAGTCTCTTCCCGCTTCCCGGCAATGTAGGAGTTGCAATTAGATCTGAGAGTTATGGGTTTATCATCTTCTGAAGAATAGAATTCTTGCCATAGCATGTATGAAAAGAATGTCCTTTGTGTTTAATAGATGCTGCTTCCTGTGTTCACGCGATGGAGTTCAATTTCACAATCCTTCTGAATGACACATTGAGACATGAATCACTTCCTTTGACTGACTTTTATGTTGCTTATCACGTCAATGCTATTTGTTTCATTATGATATTATTTGGTACTAAAAATCTTTGTTTGCAGGCCTCTGTGATCTGTGAGAAGATTGAAGAAAGCTTGTTTAGTATGCTTGATGAAGAAACTGACACAGAGTATGGCCTCCCTTAGTGATCTACCTTTTTTTCTGTATCAGGCATGATAATTGTTTAACTTATGAAAAGCTGCTAGCAAAAGTGGTTCGCTACTCTATCCATTACAATAGATATGCAAACTTTATTCGGATCAATTCCGGTGAGTTTAAGTTTGAAAAGAGAGGAAGTTTTAATAAGAGTGATATGATACTCATAACTTGCATCTAAATTGTCTGTGTCATATTGATGGAAGTGCTTTGAAAAACTAATAATATTCTTTCTCTTTCTCGTTGGTGTCCAAGATAACTTTTAGAGCACAGACAGTGTGATGCATCTATGATCTGATAACAGTTCAACAATTCATGTATAAGTCACATATGTCCAATCTAGTCTTGTGGTTAGAAGCTTTCAAATCAGGTTCAACACTGCACTTTGTTCACTGTAGAGTAAACTGTATGTGTGAAATGAGCAGAGATTCTATAAGCAGTACATATCTGCTCGCTGGTAGCATACTGTTATTCTGTGTATTATACTTATTTTTGCTAATTGAATGTTTGGCATACAGATCTTTAGCTGACACGCTTGTCTACCTTCTCTTTGTTATTTTTCCTTGGCTATTTTCCCTGATTAGTTTTGCCCGCTTTTCCTTGCAAGATGTGAAATATATAACTCTGAAGTGTTCTATGAAGTGATTAATGTTTTAGGCTCTGAAATTGGCAGGGACTGTTGATGTTGGTCTGAGATCTTTGGTTCCAGAATTATAATATGGCAGAATTTAATTCACTTTATGGACTTAGGCCAAGAATTAGATGCTGATTTTGTATCCAGGTCCCTTATTGTGGTATGCTATTCTGGTGTCGCATGCCATGTGTAACATGAACTTAGATAGCACTTTTTATTTCCTCAAGTATAAAGGTACTGCAATGCAATATAAACTACTAGTTGTCGCAGTATGTGTATGGGTACTTTCTCTCAAATTAACCAAAATGTTGTAGTTAGTCTTGCTATGGCTATAGTCTCAAATCAAATTTTCTTTTTACCTCATAGGATTGGGAGCTTGTTGCGATCAACGATTACTCGATTGCTTTATGCATCGTGCCCTTCATGTCCATCACGTTGGTTGACTATATTTCATAACATGGTATGTATTATTCTGTTAGCTGTTAGAATACAGGAATTGTCCTGAAAATGCATGACTAAAGGAAATTACCCATTACATTTCCATTTAATATTTTTCTATATGGTTAGGTTCTTGCAACGTCAATGAGAAGAAATGCCGGTGAAAATGGTACAAGTCCAGAAAATAATTACCTAAATGGTACGCCTCAAGATGATAATCGGTTGTTTTATGGACAAGATGATGGGGGTATGATTGATGACTCCAGCTCGGCAGAGAAGCAATTTCCTAGTTCAAATTTCAATTCTGATTCCAAAAGGGTCCAACATCTCAGATACCGAACTAGGGTTTTTGCGGCAGAGTATGTAGTTTGTCATGGTAGTACTAATATTGATCTGGAATTTGTTATTTTGAGTTTACTTTTGAACCCTTTTTTCCGTAATAGTCTGATGCATAATGTAGGACTGCAAATTAAAATATCTGTTCTGCGGTATTATGCTGGAACATGATCTATGGAAGCTTCAGCTAGATCTCTGTGTGCTCTTTTAAATTGTGAACTCAACTCAATCCGGGCAAAGTAACATTTGGCATGTTGTCTGTAAGTTCATAAATGAAGTATTAGTCGGGACTAATTACATGCCATTTATGAGATCCATCCCTCCGGTATGGAGCAGCACTTCTAGTCAGGAAAGAAGGACTCGCAGAAATTAACCAAGTTCAATAATACCGGATGCCAGTGTGCTATGAAGTTAAGACTTCAAAAGTTTGTACTGGAATGTTGTTGAAGGTTCCTTTCATGGGAGAGACATCTTCCAGAAAACTTAATAGGGAAGCTTTTGAGTTTCAAAACCTTTTTGCCTCATAAACTAAGTCATGCTGAAACATACAGCTTTCAACTCTCTTCCAAACAAATTGAATGCATTATAAAGCTTGACATACTGAGTTTAGCAGGTGCTTCAAATATTGATTAGGCAAATTGAGGCCAATAATATTTTCGCATAATCTACTCGGCTGTTTTTCATCTAGAGACAACTTCCTTGTCTGCATTACTTATGAGACTTGTAAAAACAAATTGGATTTCTCTCGTATGATTTCTTAAGATGTAATCTAGACTAGGATGACTATGATGAGTTTTGCACTTGGGAATTGAACTATTTATGTTAGCCGTGTAATAGTGCACTTACTGTGAGTGATGGAAATTTCATATGAAAGTGTTTGCTCTTTTTCCCTTTTCCTCAAAGAAAATATTTGATTGAAGTATTTGCTTAGGCAAGAGTTTTACGCAACCATGTGAAATTTCATGGACCGAAGAGCTCCATTATTTGATTGCTGATTACATTGTCCCCCCTTTTTCTCTTTAAGACAGTTAAGCTTGATATTTCTTTGAAAATCTCTTTAGATTGTGCTAAAAGTAACAGCTATTGTTCTCTCAAAAAGACACGAAAACATGCTGTTATGATTGTATTAATATTTTTAACTGTTGATTATCTCATGGTGTTATCAGACAAGAGATCTAGTATTCTTTTCTCTTTAAACCTGGAGCAGGGAAAAGTTAATGATGATTAAGCCATAATAATTTGGACGCTAAATTTACTCTTCAGTTCTTGTTCTACAATGCAATATGTGATTTATACACCTTAACTAGAAGTTTTTGCAGCAAGCTGCTTTGTGCTTCACATTGCTGGCATTGTCTGAACATTGTGAAGCAAGGATTACAATGCCAGCGGCACGTTGTGCTGGCCACTAGACTGCTTAATGGCAACAAAATCTAGACTGACATTGATGTACCATGCTGACTGAGTTGGAACAATTGTTGAGTTGATTGTTTTAAACATTGGGAACAAAAGATCGAGCTTCACACTATTTAAAGAACAAGAAATTGGCATGTTTGATTGTTTACGAATACGCAGAGTTCTCTAGTATTTTGCTTATGATTACTTTCTCCTCCCTATTCACTTTTATGTAGGGCAGATATAATCACATGTTTGAATAGGAATTTTATGAGCAAAGTAGTCTCGTGTCTCGCTTATTTTTACCTTTTTCCTTCCTATTCTCTTTTATAGAGGGCAGATACAATCACTAATAGGTGTGTAATGGCAAGTTGTTCTGTTGAGACTTTTCCTCAGAGAAAAAGCTGAGAATTTTTTAACCTTTTGTAACATGAGTTCAGAGGATAGGATGCTCAAATGCATTCTTCAATACATTTTGAAAATTTTAACATCTATTTTTATACAAGTCCTTCTACGAGTTAATTCTACACGTCATAAGTGGCGGTAAATTCTAGATTTGCCTGTTAGTTGAAACTTGAAACCAAAAAAATTTATCTGTTTATATTCAATGTTGCGGTTTCCATGTTCGCTAGACCATTTCCTGTTCACAAAACAATATTGTGGTGTTTAGACTACATTTGGAGCTTTCTCTTTACTTCCATTATGTTCATTGCTTAACAATCTGTACTTCAACAAAGGGTAATTATACCCTTTTGGTGATGTTTGGGAGATATTTTAGAAATCTTAGGGGGTAAAGTTGAGAGAACTGCAACCACTGCAACTTTGTTGTTGGAGGACGTTGCTCAGAGTAGCACAATTTTTGGCAAATTCCAATAAAGACCAATGATCTATGGATGATTAATAACTTATTTGTGGAGTCTGTTGGCTCAGAAGATTTAAAAGATGATTTGCACCGGTTGTTAATCCTTAAACTTGTACTGAGTTTTCTGAAACTAAAGTTATCTGCCAATTTTTTGATGCTATGTAATCAAAGTTATCCTAAACTATACACTTTCTTTTTCAAAGTTCAATTCTATGAAGTTATTGGATCCCCTACTATGTTTCTAATTACTAACCCAAGGTTTTCGTTCATGTATAAAGCTGGCACAAGACATTGACAGTATTGTGGATATAGAGGAGCTTCGGAAGAAACGTGTTTGGCACAAGGCGTTTTGATCGCATCTTTTTTTACTTCAAATTTTTAATGAGTGAGCCTGTAAATATAGACTTCTATATTAGGTCAGAAGAAAAACCTAACCCTACGTTCTCGTTCTCTCCTCCTTTGCTCTCGCAGCCAAAGCCCTCCTTTCCTCTGTTATGTCGGCGCCTCTCCTCTTTCATATCTTCATTGACACTGACACCTCCTCTTTCCTCACCTCCCTGAAGCTGATGCCTCTCTTCCCTGACATCAATGCAGGATTGTTGTGCTGGTCTCTGGCCAAATCCTTTGCGCTAATGCATGGATCCGTATGAGGTTTGTACGAACAGACATATTGTGCAGCAATTTACTGACATGATACACGCCAGTATATACTGACTGGAATGACAAATCAGTGATCGATGCCTTTCCTTTTCTCTCTCCTCCTGATGTCACGCTCCTCTCATCTCCTCTTCGACACCGAACTAGCTGATGTCAACAGATCCTACCCTCCCTGACAACCACCCTCTCTCTCTCACTCTCTCCCTCCTCTCGCTCTCATTCTCAGCTTCACTCTTGATCCTTAAACAACCTCCTCCGTGCCATTGGTACAATGGTCATGCTGCCAGATAAGTGCCGGCATGACATGGATAGTCGACAAAGATATCATCAGTAATAGGCCATTAGCATTTTAGACTGGATAGTATTTTGGCTGCTTTAAATATTGTAGTAGCATGCGTAGTTTTAGATATTTGTTTGGGCACTATTCTAGTATTCTTGCTCAAATTAACTTTTCCCATTTAAACCGGCTTATGTGTCTTTCATTGGCAAGCCACTATAACAAAACAATTTAACTGATAGGTGCTTGAGCTATGCACCAACAGCTGTTGGAACAGATCCTGCACATTTTGACCTCTCTTTGGCAAGGAGACAGATGTCTAATGGACATATTCGCTCCAATGATTGGCTCGTGTTGCACTTGCAAGAGATAATATCACTTGCTTATCAGGTACTTTCCATGGGTTTTCTTGTGGTTCCATAGTGATTGCTCTTCTTAGAGACTCAGAGTTGCTTATATCCATAATATTGCTTTTATTCACTTGATTTTTCAGGTAAGCACTGGCCAATTTGAAGGAATGCAGCACATAGGTGTGAGACTTTTGAGCATAATCATGGACAAGGTATGCCAAAGTCAGCAGAAAAAGTTTGTGAAGTTAACTTTATGGTTGAATTTTGTCATGCTAAAGTGATTTTGCTCTTAATATAGAAAAGAGAGAATGTAGTGGTAAACAAAATCTGAGTCATTGTCTGAAATTAGTTGGTTGAAATAGGAAGCTGTTGTGGTTATGAAGTATTTGAAGCGTATCAGGCCTTTTTAAATCTCGTAACTCTGTCGACTCATTGCTATGTGTTTTGGGATATATATATTACTCTCTCTGCACTGGAATATATATGTTTTTTTATCAGATATCAAACTATAAAAGCTAGTTATAATCATCTTTTATGTTTTGTCACTGATACATGTCTGTTTCTCGTAATTTTGCCTTTCCAGTATGAAAAGATTCCTGATCCAGACCTTCCAGGGCACCTCTTGTTGGAACAATATCAGGTTGGTCTAATGGAAGACAACTATATGTGAGATAAAAATTTCATTTGCGTCTGAGACCCCAGATTTTGTATCATCTCTATGTGATGCTAACCTGTCTTCCACAGGCTCAACTTGTTTCTGCTGTTCGGTCTGCCATAACTATGTCTTCTGGGCCTCTTTTGTTGGAGGCTGGCTTGCAGCTGGCTACAAAGGTATAAGATGCATGCCTTTCGTTAATTCCAAGCTTCTAACACCAACAAGGATGATGGATGAAGCCATTTTCTGTTGCCATAACTCAGATTTTAACGAGTGGCATAATTGGTGGGGATCGGCTTGCTCTTAATCGCCTTTTTTCTTTAATATCACGCCCACTTAGTGATATTAAAGACTTGTATTATCCATCTTTCGCTGAATGGGTGGCTTGTAAGGTATGTGCATTACTTTGGCAATAAAATGTCAAGTATGATTGTGAATTTTAGACCATGTCGACAACCCAATTTGGTCATGTGGGTAGATCTACCATTTGCAATTTGAACTGATTCTTCTCATGTTCTTTGTGGGCAGATCAAAATAAGACTCTTGGCAGCTCATGCCTCCATCAAATGTTTTGTATATTCATTTCTAAGAGAAATCAAAGAGATTCCAGATGAGTATCTGCAGTTGTTACCTCTGTTATCTAGTAACTCGAGCAGTTTAGGCAAGTACTGGATCAGCATTCTGAAGGATTACTGCTATATCTGTTTCCATTTGCATTCAAGTTTCAAAGTAAGCTATCACGATATAATTAGCAGTTTTCTTTTTCCTTCTTTTTCTTGATAATGTCCCATCTTTTTTATGATTTTTTTTCGTTGCAGTACACTCCATTTCTGGAAGGGATTCAATCACCTCTGGTTTCATCCAAATTGCAAAACTGTCTTGATGAAGCCTGGCCATTAATTCTTCAGGCAATTGTTCTAGATGCAGTTCCTCTGAATGCCGGATCTGAAGAATCTTCAGAATGCAGTACTGAGGAATCACCTAAAGATATGCTCTTGTCTGGATATAGCATGGTTGGATTGGATGCCACTGAATATCAATTTCTTTTGGGGTTCGCACTGCTTATTACTTTTCAGGAAAGACAACCTGGATTAGGCAAAGAACTAATTGGGCTTCTTGCTAAGAAGGAGAAGAAACATGTTCGCGATCTGATGCTTCCGAACATGCAATTTTTAACACCATATGAAATAGCGCTACCAGCACTTCTCTCACTTTCTAAAAAAGTATTTTTCAGCCAGCATTTTCTAACTTTGGACTTATGCCGGGACTTCCTTCAGGTGATCATTTTCTAGCCTCAACAATAATTTTTTTTATGTGGACAGGGATAGTTGTTCGTAACCTTGCAAGAAACAAATAAATGTGGGAAGCGAGTTTTCCTACTGAAGCTCAAGGACAATATTAGTATATCTCAAAACATGCGCTCTTACCATTTTTTTTCAGTTAAGCAAGTCTTTGCTTTGCTGTAATTTGCTAATGGGCAAAGTCTTGATGGGCAATGCCATCACTGGCACATCATTCTTCATGAGTTTGTTGTGTAAGATGGTATCTAATGATTTCTTTGTCAGCTGATATGTTGTTTAGAATTTGTTAGCACTTTGCTGTTACTTTTTAAGGTTATTATCGAACATCAAAGTATGTGATCTATTCCTGATGGGCAATTGGCATTCAAATATAGCATAGGAATAACATGTTATTTTATACTCCTTTTGCATGTGTGTTGTATTGTGAACGAGAAACAGTGAATATCTAACTTCCAAGGAAACCATCGCATAACATATAAGTTTTTGGATAGGATTAGTATCCCTGTAGCAATTTATGCTGTATTCTGATTGGTGCAGGGCCTTATCTATGCTCCTCTCACAGCAAATTCATGGAACAGTGGCATCATATGTTTATTGTGTCAGGTAAATGTTTGATTGGTATTTAGCATGTGCTTCGAATTAGTATATGAAGTAATTAGCTAATATTGGCCATACTTCTTTGCGGCTGTTTCTTTTCATAGACAATTATGGAGAGTCTTACTTAGAATGAATGGAAATTAAATCTTTTGGATCATTCCAAAAAGCAAACTGGATAGTGTTAAGCCCTTCTAGATCTCATGAGTCTCCAATATTATACATTTAAGTTTTTTACAGAGATTTTATGAAAAGCTTCCAATTGTTTTTCATATCTAAGTGGAATATGAACTAACACAGTTTCGTAATTACATGGATTTATTTGTTGCTCTTCTGTTCAGACTACTGGAGCTTATGAGTTAGATGCTCCCTCAAGGGGTAGAACCATCAATCCAATATGTGAAAACTGAATGTGCGATGCTCTGATGCAGACAATGCATATTTGCATACTGTCTGTCATTTTCTCTTGTGTGTTGACTCATCTGGAAGTCCTTCAATTATTATGCCATTGAAAGTTTTTAGTTAGAGAAGAAGTAGCTTAGCTTGGGTCTTACAACAATGAGGAGACTCTTTTCTTGTTGGTTCTTATCTTCTTGACATGTCTTCAAGCTCCTGGTATTTTGTTGTTACATGATATCCCCACAAAAACTCGGGAAAGAGTAAGCCACTAATCTTCTGAGTTTACTCCCTTTGAAATGCTATGGCTTTTTGATCTTTCTTGAGAACAAGGATTTCCTTTTTTCTAGCACGCCCCGTGCTGGTATGGTACCATGCTGTTGAAAAGCTCTCTTTTTTTGCTCTTCGTTTCTCTCCTTTTTTCCTTCTTCTCCTCCATTTGTGGAACACTCCAGCAACCTGATGCTATGATGCTACAGTGCCTCATCCCATCAATTAAAGGTCCTTAAAAGTAGGACCGGTAACTGCCGGTTGAAATACCGGTCGAAACTGGCACCAGCCGATTTAACCCATTCTGGCCGACCTGGTCTTGGGCATATTTGCAGACCAGCTGAAATGGTATGTTTCGGTCTGTATAGCAATCCTTGAGTATCTCACTTCTCTACCTAGAAAACTAATTTGAAGGACCTGAGTTAGCGGCCTTTCAAAAACATGTGGAAATTTTTTTTATTTATGCCGAATCCAGGTAAATTGGTTGTATTTCGGCCATGGAACTGGAAGATTTGGTAGTCTGCAGACATGTTATGGATTGATCTCAATCATCTATTACTGTACCAGTTTGGAACAGTTCATGCGAACTGGCACGTATCGTGCTTGTAATTTTTTGGCACGATACTTGTATAATTGCATTGGCATGGGGTCTTTGCTGATCTAGGAAGCACGGACACATGACACGGATACGTGACACGGATACGACACGACACACCGACACAATGATTTTTATTAAATGCAGGCCACGACACGGCAAGGACACGCAGACAAAAAGCCTTTTTTTATATGTCATATGTACAAGAATATTTTATCGAAAGATACAAAGACTAAATAATGTATAAGAATTATATACTTTTTTAGCTTAAACATCGATGCTACTGTCGATCAATGCACCAATTGGCATTAACATGCCGGACCTTAAGATTTTAAGGTTAGGGCTTTAGATCACGGAAGAGGGGAAAAAATGAGAGCCACTTCTAAACCCGATAGTGAGTCTAAACTCCACCGAACAAGGAAAACGACAGGCTGGTTGTTGTGCTTACATAGTTTGTCTTCACATGACAGCCCTAAAAAAATAAGGACACGCTGGGAAAGTGTCGGACACGTGTCTGACGAGTGTCGTGTCTGATACGGTGTCAGACACGGACACACATGCTAAAAGTGTCAGTGCTTCCTAGTTGCTGATACATCTAGAGCTTGAAGAGCTCCATGCTGTCAGGAAGGGGCTATGTTTTGATTTGAAGGTTAGGGCTTTAGATCGCGGAAGAGGGGAAAAAATGAGAGCCACTTCTAAACCTGATAGTGAGTCTAAACTCCACTGAACAAGGAAGACGACATGGGCTGGTTGTTGTGCTTACATAGTTTGTCTTCACATGACAGCCCTAAAAAAATAAAGACATGCTGGGAAAGTGTCAGACACGTGTCTGACGAGTGTCATGTTCGATATGGTGTCGGACACGGACACACCTACTAAAAGTGTCAGTGCTTCCTAGTTGCTGATACATCTAGAGCTTGAAGAGCTCCATGCCGTCAGGAAGGGGGCTATGTTTTGTATGTGGCGGTTGTCGGTGGCATGTATCTTGCTAGCCAAAGACCGCCATGGCACTTGCCACCAACATAGTAATCCTACTTGATCCACAAACGTTCATGATCTAGATTGTTTCAGCATCTCCAGGCCACCATTGGGGGATACAGGATTTAATTTCACGAATCAATTCTTCTCTTGGAATCGGTCTTTTATCTAATTGAGGATTCTTCCTGAAATGTGATTTGGATCTTTCTTTGTTTGCAAGTTTGATAGGGCTATCTAATGAAAACCGTCTAGAATGATCCCTTAAGACGAATTAATGTGGAAAGCATATGCATATCTCCTGATGGGAAGCTGACTTCCTTGCCTCATTTCTTCTAGCTCGACAGTCACTTCCTTTGATATTTAATATTATGACTAAAATCCTGTATCAATCCGGATTACTTATAATGCTGAAAGTTTGAGCTCACAATATCCAACTATGGCTAAAAGTACCATTACTGTCATTTTTCAACTTTCCTCTTGCCCCCATCTTTCTCTCGCCTCTTTCTTAATGATGTTTATTGTAACGGATGTAAGGAAGGGTATCTTTAAGAAATATCTTGAAGATCCAAGTACTTATTCCACTGCATGGAAAGTCGGAGCTCTCCATATCTGATTAGAACCGAATCGTACCACCACTATCATGTTTAAATTTCACTCTCTATCTTAGGCCCTAGATGGCTAAAAGAAGCTAGGAATTCTAAACTTTGTAAGCCCCAGTGCGCATATTTGGGAAGCGGCTTTGGCTTTCTATCGTCGAAATTGTTTTCGTTACTAAATGCTAGTAAGATTTTGAATTGATTTTGAAGTGCCAATAAACATGTTTCAACGACCTCCGTGTTATGGGTTAATGATTTTAATTTGTGCCTTGACATTACAGCATTGCGTGAACTATTATTGATCTATTAAATAACCAATGCCACTATGCTCTTTCCAACAGATTGTGCAATTCTGCCCCGATGGTTTTTTCAAGATGGATGATTTTATGTTGGCAGCAACACAGTTGTGCTGTAGATATCTTTACTTCAGATTGAGGAGGTAGTTGCTCGCTTCTTAAATAAGAAAAAGTGACTGTAAACAAAAATGAACTCAATGATGGAGCTTTTTTCCTAGGGTTAGTATCATATAACCCCCTGAAAGCAAACTAAGTATCAAAAACTCACTAGAATTTTTTCTGACAATATCATGTATCCCACCGAAAACATAGGGGTCATTTCAAAAGTCCCCTGGGTTCAGTTTAATGCAAATATGGGAAAAATTATTGAATTACACATAGATATAACAGGCATATCTATGTATTTGTTTAACTTCTGTCTTAATGCCCAAGGGCACTTTGGTCACTTTACAGCTTAATGATGCATTTTTATCATGGTTAAGTTTCTTAACTGGATAGAAGGGGTTTTTTAAAATGAGCCCTATGTTTTCAAGGGCGCATATGATATTGTCAGAATTGTAGGGGGTTTTGTGATATTTAGCACGTTTTCAGCGGGTTATTTTATATTAAATGTTTTTTTCTTATGAGTTGTGTGCATGGCTGGAAAGCTAAGCCCTCAGCTTTTGTTGATCAATTTTCTGCAGTAAAGACCCTGTTTTGCAAGATCAATTTGCTGGCAAGGATTTGATTACTGAATTGTCTATCTCAGCCGAGACAATTGCAAGGCGGATGAACCACAAGGTGCATAATAGTTTCATCTGCCTGATCGTTATTATTTGTGCTTGGGTGCCTTGATATTAGATTCTGTGTTACTTGTTTATATGAAGTCTGAACCTATTTATTTCACTAGTTAATCACTAATGATTACATATGTTTCCAAAGGCTAAGTCCTGACACACCTGAAGGCTTTTAGCTTCTTTATCTTGACTTAATTATTTCAGTTTTCTTGGAGATTATGCTCTATCTTCAAGGTAGACTAAATGGGCTTCATTGAACAACAGGATCGGTGGAAGTTGGGCATGGCATATATGTCTATATGCCGTGAATGCTTTAGGGAAGCTTCAACCAATTTATGTATCTCAAAAGTAATCCGGTTCCTCTGGAATATAATGCCTTCTCTAAAAAGGAGTCTCAGAGGTACAAATTTATTAGATTATTGCATCAAATAGTCTGAGTATGATTTACAATGTAAAACTGCGATAGGACATGCCCTGCTCTTTTTTCAGTGAGGCAGTTTTGTAGAATGCAGTAAGCATAAAATTGATGGGATCCTTTATCTGCAATCTGTAGTAAGAACATTCTTAACTTAATCAATATACATAATTGCCTGAAGGTTTGTATCATTCTGATATTGTTCTGTAATTGTATATATTCTAAAGCTTTTTAATCTTGTTCTTTTCATGAGCAAATTTGTTGATCTATAGATTCATCCAACAGATTTGGATTTAGATCTGGGAGATTTAAATTGAATAACACTCAATACCCTTATGACTGATGGACACAAAAAAGTGTGTTTGTAGATATAGATAATATTGTATCTTCGCATGTGCTTGTATGTGTGTATGTATATGTGTCCTGCTGCTGGCATTGTTAGATCTTATATGCAGCTTCAAATATCTATTGGTTAGATAAAACAAATATTTGATTAACTGACATCTAGATTGAAGCTCGATCAGAAGCACAACCCATGACTACAGAAGTCTAGAGCTTAAAGTGACTGAAATATGATGTAAACTATTCAATAATAGCTGCTGATGCAAAGAGAAATACAATTGTTATGAATCAAGGGGATTTCTATAAAGATTTAGGTTATGTCATTGAGGTTACATGACTTCAGATTGTTCATATGCTTATGAGTCACTTGAACGGACTGTTTGCTATTGGATTGGTATTGTTCATATGGTTATGAGTCACTTGAACGGACTGTTTGCTGTTAGATTGCTGTTGGATTGGTATTGTTCATATGCTTATGAGTCACTTGAACGGACTGTTTGCTGTTGGATTGGTTCTATTAAAATTTGTTAAGTTTTTAGTAGTAGACTCCTAAAAGTTTGAAACCGATGTGAGTTCTATTTTCAGAGACTGCTGAATGTGGTATTGATGAGTATGCACATCTAAGCATGGCAATTAGTTCTTGGGTGTCTATGCTTGCTTTCTTGTCTCAAGACTGCATTAGAAGAATCCATACAATGGAGAATGAGATGGGTGATTCATTCAAACTTCTGATAAAAGTGCTGGCCTCTTGTCTTGAAGAAGCTGTAGCCCTTGCCAGACTAGTCTATGAAACTAAAGATCTTCTCTGGAAAAATGACAACCACAAGCTCCAATGTCATGTGTACAAACATTGTGTCAGATGCATCCAAAATACGTTTCATGACACCAATGTACAGGTAGTTGGATCCTTGTGCTATCTAGTCCCAATAATTGTTTATTAGTAGTATGTTAACTGTTGATGACTTTTGCTTGAGATTAGGTTCGGGCAGTTGGACTTAATTTACTGAAAGGTGTTGCTCAGAGAGGGATCATTGATAGGGAAAATCACTCTTTTCTTCTGTTTTTCATTGGAGAGCTGGTTGGTGATATATTTCTTCTGATCCAAAATGCACTCAAGGTAATTAGTTGAGCGTTACACATGGGTTAGCACTTGCAGTCTAATGATAGTTAACCTCTTAATGACAGGAGCACTTGAACAGGCAAAACATAGCTCTCACTGAAGAATGCTTGAGGCTGTTATTCCTCTTTCACACACTTTCACAGGGAAGTGAATGTCAGCGAAATATTATGAACCTTCTCTTAGAAACATTACTTACGGTTTTTGCTATAGCCGATGGAAGCCATTCACTGGTAAATAAAGCCTTACACCCATTCTGTCTAAGGTCTTACAAATATTATGCATCTGCTATGTTGATTTGGATGTTTTTCCTATATTGCTACTGCAGGAATTTAATGAGGTTAAGACCATCTCAAGGAGGCTGGTTTCTCATCTCATACAAATTCCTTCTTTTGCAACTCATGTCAAAGATACAATGCTCTCTATGCCAGTGAAACGTCGACAACAACTCCAGGTGAATTTGAGCTGTGGATCTTGGATTCATTTTCACATTTTCCATCAATTTTCCTTCTGCTGGTCGTGCATCTTGGTTGCTGTAGATTTCTTTTGTTTTGTTTTCGAAGATGAACCTCTCTTATTCTCCTTGATCAGGGTGCTAAGCTCATTATACAGAGTGCTTTTTGGCTCTTTCAAAATTTCCTTTTTCAGTAAAATGATTAGCAATGGAGCATCTTTTCCCCCTTGAATTTCGTTTCTGGAACCCTTGGCCCTAAAATGGACTGCAGGCTGTCAACGGGAGGTTTTCATTCCATTTTCAGCTATTTTGGTTTCTAATATATTCCTAATATATGGATGTGATTACAATTAGACTTTTCCGAGTGTATGGGATTGAGGATGGTTGCTTCTGACTTGCAATAGCTGAAGCTGCTCAACCAATGCTGATTTGTACACGCGAAGTTATTCTTTGCTTCTGAAGTAGATGAAGTTGCAAATACCTAATTATTTCTGTTTTGAGTATATACTTACTCAAGTGTACTGAACATATCTGATCCTTGCCTCACCCTTTCAGGACATAATCCGGATGGCAGTTACTCAGGATCAGATGGCTATGAAGACTAAACCAATCAGTCAGCCACCTATGAGCAAGTTGAATGTGTATTCAGAAGCTGCCATTGCGGGAGCTCACCAACTGCATGCATTGGAAAAGAAAACAGAGCCAGCTGAAGTGCATAGCTTCAAAGAAGAAGCAGCAACTGATGATGATGAAGATTGGGACGCATTCCAGTCCCTGCCTGCTAACAATGCATCTGCTCCTACATCTGACAGACCCTCTGAAAGTGCAGGATACAAAGTTGCTTCTACAGGCAATTCCCTAGATGTTGGCGGTGGTTACCAAACTGATGATTCCATTCAGCATAGGAATGCTGATCTTAAGGTTTCCAAAGAGCTTGGTGATGTAAAGAATACAGATGCTGGTGCAGACGAAGAAATGAGAAGTTTTGAAAGGAGAAAACCTATTACAGATCTGCAACATGCTGATGATGGAATGACAGTGGGCGAGAATTATGGATATGATGAGGAAATTTCTGTTTCTTGTCAGCCAGAAGACAATGCCAAACAGCTGCTTGATGACCCCTCTATTGATGAAGGGGAAGAGAGAGTAATGGAATGTAAGAGTGACCGGGATGATAAAACCCAATCATCTAGTCAATTGTGTGAAGATTTTACAAGCGAAACGAATGTACTCCATTGTCAGCCTGTTAAAGAAGAACAAATCAACAGCCAAGATCAAGCAGTAGACAATGCCAAACAGCTGCTTGATGACCCCTCTATTGATGAAGCCGAAGAGAGAGTAATGGAATGTAAGAGTGACCGAGATGATAAAACCCAATCATCTAGTCAATTGTGTGAAGATTTTACAAGCGAAACGAATGTACTCCATCGTCAGCCTGTTAAAGAAGAACAAATCAAAAGCCAAGATCAAGCAGTCCTTGAAGAAGAGGGAATGAAACGAGAAGGTAGTGCAGATGCCATGTTTCATAGTTCGCATAATATGTCTGTTTCTCCTCCTAAGGGCAATGATGGTGATATCGATGAGGGCAGTCATGTTGAATTCAAAAGGGATGGTGATGGTGATGCCCACCTGAAACATGATGATACAGGCGACACCAAGGTACCTCCTGGCCAGCCTGTTAAGGAAGAGGAAAAACAAATGGATGACCAACATGAAGAAGTTATTGAAGATGCAACAAAAACATGAGATCGTACAGTTGGCCTTTAGTAATTCGCATCAGCGTGATTGTTTCTCCTCGTAGGGGCAAAGATAATGAGACGTAAATGAGGGCATTCTTGTTGACTTCAGAGGTGAAGGTGGTGGTGATGTCTACCAGAACTTTCTGTTCTGTTAGAAACTGGCATGCAGATTATAGAGGATATTGGTGTGCAACAGCTAGCATCAATTGAGATTCTATCATACTAGGTTGCTTCAGGAGATGCATCGGGTTAACATTCGTCATATATATATGGAACACGAGGTCCTGACCTATGCTGTCAGATCGAGTGTCCCAGCTCACAAATTTTATGGTGGCTTTCATGGTATCCTCCTGCTCGAATACGATCACTATACAACTTAAGATTCAATGTATTCGGTCTTTGAGGTTGCTGAAATATTATTCTTTTTAAGGTACTAGAAAACATCTTGCAATAATGATTTTATATCGATTGTCATCATGAAATGAATATAATGCCCAACAAAATCTTGGTTATCACGGAGAGTTTAGTGGTAATTGGAAAGGAAAATGTTTTGTATACACGGACAGTGGTATGTTTAATGCACATGATATCTATCGGTAGTTAAATACCGATTTTTTTATCTATTTCATTGGCAGTGGGTTACCGATGGGAGGCTAAATCAGTTTTAATCGCTTTAATTCTTTCTAAGGTTTATCTAAGGAAACCATGACATATTGGAGTTTGATAGTTACGAGACGACTTTTTATGGTTTCATGTTTCCTTGATTAGTTGGATCGGAGGCTAAATCAGTTGATCCAATCAGAATATAAGATCGATAGTGGGCCATGGCTTTTCTCCAGCAACGATGCTAAAGTTTCACTGCTACAGATTAAGTTTACTTTCTGGCATTCAGGCACGTGTTGATACTTTTTAAGGGCTGGTTTGGTTTGGTTTAGGGATAGAAAACGTAGAAAGGGATATGTAGGGATAAGGGATTTTAGGGATAAATAAAAAAAAGTGTGGATAAGAGATTTTGGGATAAAAAAAGTGAGGATAATGAGTAATGATTGAAAAAGTGGGAATAAATAAGGGATTTTGGGTAGTATGAGTGAAGATAATGAATAATGATTGAAAAGTTGGAATAAATCAGTAATAATTATTTATGAATAAGTGAGGATAATAAATTTTGATGTTTGGGGATAAATGGGGTTATCTCCATCTATTCCCTCTTATCCAGAACCAAACAGGGTCTAGTTTTTTTCAAAAAAGAAATTACCATACAAATGGTGGAGCCATGAAAAGCAAGATGACGCATCCCTGAAGCTATATGACAATTATATGAAGTTGAAAAAATAAAGCAAAAACAAGGCAAACTTGTGAAGTAATCAATCTACTTTTTATTGAAATCAGCAAGCAATGAGTCACACCCGTATATGCCTTTTGTGAAAAGCAATCATCTTTTGTGCAAACATTTTTCTGTGTGGCAGTGCCATGACAAGTAATCAGATTCTCTTTTGGACTCGAACTTGAGTATGCTTTGAAGAAGCATCCTCTGCTTGTCCTTCAATTCTCTTTCATCTCAATTTTGTAGCTGTTGTTAGCCAAGAACCGCAAAGCAAACTCGTAAGCAGAGAAGATGGCTCCATTGACAATGAAGGCACGGGCAAGAGCCGTTCCTAATCCACGCCAGAGCACGCCATAGCCCTCTTCTTGCACGCTCTTGCGGAAGCAATCAGCAATGCCATTGTACTTCTGTACCGATTTGCCACCCTGAGACAACAATTGTCCCTGGAGTCTGGACTTGATGACATCCAAAGGATAGCAACACACCCAACTGGCAACTCCGGCCAAACCACCGGCAACGAGCATCGTCCCAATGCTCTCCTGGCCGCTCTTCCGGCAACCTGGGTGGAGCTGCTCCCGCGCGAACTCATAAGTCCAGAAGTAAAACCCGAGGGCAGGTGCATCTCTGAGCACAGTGATAGATAAGCCCCGGTATATTCCACGAACACCTTCTTCCTTCAGAATTCTCCTGGCCATGTCAACAGGCCCTTCTCGGCGTCTTTGGTATACCATTTGTAATTGGAGCTGAATCTTTATCAGCTCCACTGGGCTTAGGATCAGACTCTGCAAAGCCCCTGTTCCTACACCACCAAGTGCAACGCTTCTGTACG
Source organism: Narthecium ossifragum (assembly GCA_963920575.1). Lineage (NCBI taxonomy): Eukaryota > Viridiplantae > Streptophyta > Magnoliopsida > Dioscoreales > Nartheciaceae > Narthecium > Narthecium ossifragum. Next base: position 24,275,577 of record OY986968.1, read on the forward strand.
ACGGAGCTTCGGTCATGCTATTCGAGTCGAAAGCTCTTGACAAGACTGCATATGCTTGGAAAACTACAGCATTCTGCACCATAAAATGGGAAAAAAGAAAGGTTAACTCAGGATCCATAGACTTAGGTAAAAGAGGCCATTATATTCGATAGATGACCTCTATGGGAGCTGATCCTATCTGATCTGCATGCACTGATGCTCTGTTCAAGAATCCAATATCAACTTCTTCTTATTCTAACTTTGATGCAAGCTAGTGATACCTCCATGCATATTTTTCTCCCCATAGTTTACTTGTCTCAACAATGTTCTTGTGCAATATGGAAGCTTTGCTGGCTACGTTGTGATCCAAAAAGGAGAGAGAATCCCCTACGACTCTCTCAACTACTGGATAAGCCATGCACCCAATTCCAAGTACCAAGAAAGAAAGCCAGTCTTATTTTATTGCCCACCCATTCCTCTTTCTTACATTAATTTCCATGGCATATATCACTGATTTCTTTGGACATTAGAAGTGTTTAAATAAGGCATTAGGAAACCAATAGTTTATATTTCATCTTGAGAATTCAAAGACGACATCCGTCTTTAGTCGATGCTGACATACTAAACAATAATTTTTTTTTTCTTTCCTTTTTCTATTCGAGGAAAAGAACCTCGTCGCCAAACGCTGATTAAATCCAATTAACAAACTAAAGATTGCAAACCTGGAAGGCGACGGAGGCCAGTGGAGCGGCCATGCCGCGGTAGAGCGCGGCCGGGCCCTCGGTGGCGACGATGTTGCGGAGGAGCCCCAAGGCGGTGTGTGGCTTCAGCCCACCACCAACACCACCATACGAGGAGGAGGAGAGGGCTTGGGTTGGCTGCTGAAGACGAATTCGGAGGGTGTCGAGAGGGTGGCCGGAGATGACACCGGCCATGCCCCCGAGGCCACCGGCGACGAACTCCATACCCCAGCTGCTTGCCAAGAACTCCGGCCAGAACTCCATGATCCCCTCCTATCCACCACCATTAATCGATCAACCTAAACCAAAGATACTTATACGAATCTATGTGCACGTTTATAGAAAAAAGAAAGAATCTAGGGAGTTCCAAAGTAGGAGGAGAGAGGGTGGGAAGAAATATAAGAACATGTACGCATCAGAGATATGTAGAGCGAGGTGGCGACGATGGAGATGGAGATGGAGATGGGAGACGGAGATAGCGGGTTTGGACCAACTGGAGTCCTGATATTTATTCGATAGGGATTTTTGTATTCCGGTACCATATATTTTTTCAGAAATGCACTTTGGTACCACCAAGTTTGGGATTTGCATTTTGATACCACCAAGTTATAATACCAGGGTAAACTGATTCAACACCCTAACCAGGGGCGAAGCTATCAAGGGGCAATGCCCCCTGGATTGTCAGAAAAAATTAATGAAGTATAGCCATATAGCCATATAGGTCTATAGGAATAGGAGTAGGTACTGTAGTTTTACTTTAGTTTTTGAAACCGGGTTGGATCCAAAGCTAGATCCGACCCGTTAGATTAATTAAAACCTATTCTAAGTTTCTAAGAGCATTATCAGCAGCTTCCCTATCCCTATCCCTACTTTAAAGTGATTTTATGTCATTCACTAATATAGGGAATCACTTTTTGACTTGTTCAACCAACAGATTCCCTATATTGATTCCCTATATCACTTAAAAACTTTAAAATTTCAATCACTTTTTAATGACTTTCAATATATATATTATATTATTTATATTATTTATATATTATATTATATTATATATTATACTATATTATTTATGTATATATTATACTATATAATTATATTTTATATATTATGTATATTATATATATATTATGTATATTATATTATATTATTTATATATTATAATTTATATAATTATTATATAGATGTATATATATTATATTAGAGATATATATAATACTATATATATAATATATAACTACATATAAATAATATTATATATAATATATTATATATTATATTATATTATATAAATAATATATTATATATTATATTATATAAATAATATATTATATATTATATTATAAATACTATATATATAGTATTATATATGTATATGTGTGTGTATATACACATATATATAATCCGAATCACTAATCATATTATTTATGCTGATGTGGCAGAGAGTGTATGTAGAATAATACTATTTTAAGATTTAGGGAATGGGTTTTGGTTCCCTAAATATAGGGAACCAAGTTGGTTTTAGGGAATGGGATAGGGAATGACTATAGGGATAGGGAATCTGTTGGATGACAAATTTTAATCATATTCCCTATATATAGGAATAGGGAATGGGATAGGGAACCTGTTGATAATGCTCTAAGGGCAAGCCGGCAAGGGGTATATGCGGGGGCGAAGCTTACGGGGGAAGGGGGGCTGCAGTGCTGCCAATTGCAATTTGCAAAGTCAACTATTCAACTATTCAAGCCTCCAATCAATTGAGTTGTAGATTTTAACGGCTCCACCTCCATAGTTTCTGGTAAGGGATACTTCAAACATTAAATCTTTTCTTAATCTCTAGATCATATGAACCACAACTGTCAATTGTGCTTTATTTAGTTCATGATAGGCCAAACCTTAACTGATTAAATTATCTTCCACCTCCATAATATTGTCGGCAATGTTGTTTGGATTAGTTGCTTTGGTAGATTCGTTTGTATGATTTATTTGGTTTTTATCATCGATGCTTTTAATTTTCTTGATTGTCTATTAATTAAGATGTCTTTTAGATCAATTGTGATATCTATCTCACTTAAAAATTTTCTTCTACTTGAAACAGTCCATTATGGATAGATTTGTAATTAAAAGAAAGCCAAATCCATCACCTCCTATAGTAGAAGATGTTGGGCATAATGAAGCAGAACCTAGTGCCAAGAGAACTCATAATCTTACATCAGATATTAGCTTAGCAGATCTTCCAGCGGATCCTGGTTTGCGACCTAAGATTACAGACTATCCGCTTAAGGATCGTGATTCTATTCGTAGGACATATCTACAAAAAGGGCCTTGTCAACCTCGTCATCATATTTTTTCTCAGAAAAAAGTAGGAAATGCATATCGAAGGTTCAATCCTTGTTGGTTCAATGAGTTTGGAAGTTGGTTGGAATATAGTGTATCAAAAGATGCTGCATTCTGTCTGCATTGTTATCTCTTTAAATCGGATTTTGGAGAGCAAGGTGGTGGTGACGCCTTTATTACAGAAGGTTTTACAAATTGAAAAAAAAAGAAAAATTTCATATACACATAGGAGGGCCTAATAGTGCTCATAATCAAGCATACACAATGTGTCAAAATTTGTTGAATCAAGATCATCATATTGAGACTTTTCTCCATAAACAATCAGAGCAAGCAAAGGTGAATTATAGAATCCGTTTGACTGCATCCATCAAGTGCATTCGATTACTTCTTCGACAAGGGTTATTCTTTCGTGGCCATGATGAATCAGATGAATCAAGGAACAGAGGGAATTTTTTAGAGCTTTTGCAATTTTTGGCTGAAAATAATAAAGAGATTGAAAGTGTTGTTCTAAAAAATGCTCCTGAAAATTTGAAGTTGACGGCATCTGATATACAAAAAGATATTGTTGGTGCTTGTGCAATTGAAACATTAAATGCTATTATCACTGACATTGGAGATTCATTATTTTCTATTATGATTGATGAATCTCGAGATGTTTCTATCAAAGAGCAAATGGTTGTCGCTTTGAGATATGTAAATAAGAATGGTTCTGTAATAGAGCGTTTTATTGGAGTTGTGCATGTTAGTGATACAAAAGCTCTTTCACTTAAGAAAGCAATTGAAGCACTATTTTCCAAATATGGATTAAGCATTAAAAGACTACGAGGGCAAGGCTATGATGGTGCTAGTAACATGCAAGGTGAATTCAATGGTCTAAAAGCTCTTATTTTGAAAGAAAATGAGTATGCATATTCAATTCATTGCTTCGCACATCAACTACAGTTAGCTCTTGTGGATACCGCTGCAAATCATTTTCAAATCGCTACTCTTTTTGTTTCAATTTCAAGAGTAGTTAATATTGTTGGAGCATCATGTAAAAGAAAAGATCTTTTACGAGATAAAGAAAAATCCAAAGTTATTGAGGCAATTGCTCGTGGTGAACTTGTGACTGGACGAGGTCTTAATCAAGAGACTAGTCTGAAAAGGGCAGGTGATACTCGTTGGGGTTCACATTATGGTACATTGCTAAGCTTGATTGCTTTGTATTCTTCTGTGATTGAAGTTCTTCAGATTGTGAAAGGTGATGGAACAACTCTTGAACAACGAGTTGATGCAGGTGTTTTATTGGATTTGTTATATTCTTTTGAGTTCATATTTGATTTGCATTTGATGAAAAATATATTGGCAGTAACAAATGAACTCTCAAAAGCACTACAGAGAAAAGAACAAGATATTATAAATGCTATGAATCTTGTCAGAATATCAAAGGAGAGACTACAGAATATGAGAAATGAAGGTTGGGATTCTCAAATCGATGAAGTATGTTCATTTTGTAAAGATTATGATATTGATGTTCCTTGTATGAATGATAAGTATGTACCTTGTGGTCGATCGCGCCGAAAGGGTGAATATATCACATATGATCGTCATTATCGTATTGATTTATTCTACACAGTAATTGATATGCAACTTCAAGAGTTGAATAATCGATTTAATGAAGTGAATACAGAATTGTTGTTGTGCATGTCTTCTCTAAATCCAAAGGATTCATTTTCATCTTTTGACAAATCCAAATTGGTTCGTCTTGCAAGATTTTATCCCGTTGAGTTTTCAGAGGTGGATCTTATGGCTCTCGACAATCAACTCGAGACTTATATTATGGATATGCACTCTAGTAAGGAGTTTCTAGAACTGAATGGCATAACTGAGCTTGCAAAAAAAATGGTTGAGACAGGAAGAGATACAGTATATCCGTTGGTTTTCTTGCTCTTGAAGTTGTCCCTAATTTTACCAATTGCAACTGCAACTGTTGAGCGAGCATTTTCCGCTATGCATGTTGTGAAAAATAGATTGCGAAATCGAATGAGTGATGAATGGTTCAACGATTGCTTGGTTACATATATTGAAAGGGATGTTTTTGATAGCATTGACAATGAGAAAATCATCCAGCGGTTTCAAAATATGAAAACTCGTCGAGGACAATTATAAAAGGTAATTTTTATGTACAAAAATATTTATTCTATTGATTTTACTTTTTTAAAGTATTTATATTATCATTGTTTGATGACATATTTTTTTATGTGTAGATAGTAGCATGTTGCTGACATTTGGATGCTTGAAGGAAAACTTTTTGAGATTAGTTAATTACATTTTACTCGCATAGTCTTGTAGTTAGTTCTATACTTTTGTATAATTTATGATTTTTTATAAATATTGTTACTGTTAAAGATATTTGTATTTGATGGAGTTTTAAGAAATATGTACTTAGGTACATTATGCCCCCCCAGATAAAATTTTTTGGCTTCGCCCCTAACCCTAACGACGTTATATGGGCTAACGGTAAACTAGTCACGTGCGTATCACGTGACCATTGTCAGCCCATTTTCACCTTCTCCGCCGCATGCATCAGCTCAGTCATCGCCGCCTTCACCACACGCACCAGCTCGCCCATCCCCGCCTCCGCCGCACGCACCTTCTCCGCCACCGGCACCGTAAGCGGCAGTCGGAGCATCACGTAGGCTACGAGTGTAGGTGCAGGTAGAGCACGTCATCCTGCGGGACGTACCCCATGCGCCTGAGCATCGACCTCGCCACGCCCCGCCCGTTAGCCAACACCACCATCCACCGCCACCACCTGGCTCGACGGCTTGTGCACCGGTGTCTTGGGAGAGAGCTTGTGGCTTTCTTCTGACTTCTATTCAAGGACCTCCTCGACGAGCTCGTGGCTCCTTGAATACGACGTGAAGCCGATGGCCGCGGAGGCGGCGTTGCAGGCGTCGAGGTGGGTGGCAAGGAAGGGAGCGGAGGCGGGAGGCGTTGCAGGCAAGGGCAGGAGCGGAGGCGGGAGGGGATGTGGCTGGGGAAGAAGAAAGGAAACAGTGAAGAGAAAAAAAGAGGAGAAAAACAGAGGAGAAGCACTCAACGCTCACCTCGCCGCCGCCTGTGGCCCTCCCTACCGCGCGGCCTCAACGCAGTCCGGCTAGCGCCGCCGCCACCCCTCACCTCCTCCGCGCACTTAACCTAAAGCCGCAAGTGATGGTGGAGCGGCGTCTTCTCAGACCCACGCTCCCCTGTTTTGCTCGGACTTGCAGCCCCGAGTCTGTGACCAGGCCACGATCGCGACGAGCCATCCCCTGGTCCCGAGTTCTTCTCCGGCGGTGACGAGACCCCATCTTGCACGCGCCTAGATCCAACAGCACGACCAGTTCCAACGGCTCTGAGGTCCATCGCGACGCTAACCCATCGTGACTCTACCCAGATCTCTTCTTCGGCGTATTTCTTATCTCTGATCGGATCCAGAGAAGTCTTCTTTTTCGGCGACGAGTTGTTGGTATTGCTGGTGACGAGTTGCTGGTGTTGCTTCTAGGGCGTCTTCTCCGTGGAGATCCTCTTCTCCATTCTCCTTCCAGTGAAGCTTCCTTCCTTGTGCTTACTCGGGACACATCACTTGCGGCTATGGTGTCTTCCTCTGCCCCGTTATCCCCTGCTCTCAGCTCTGGATAGGATACATAGAGACGACGACCTCCAAGAGAGACGCCATGCTCTGTTTCTGATCCAGGACAAGGCAGCCATGAATACAATAGAAGGACACGAAACTCTGCATGCTAAAACGGGTGCAAAACCCGGGAAACGACTGCCAAACCCGAGAAACGGGTTTAAAACCGCTCACGTGCGCGCACGTGAGCGGTTTCCCGTCAATTTACACTACGGAGTCGAGGGTCGGGATTAAATTGCAATTCGTTTATAACTAGGTGGTATCAAATTACAAATCTTAAACTGTATGGTATCAAAGTGCATTTCCGGAAAAATACATGATACCGGAATGCAAAAATCCCTATTCGATATTTATACACCCGCTAATGCCGTAGCGGGGGGTGCGATGAGCTCCGTTTGAATCTAATGAAGAGTTAATTAAACACCAGTAATGATTTATTAGTTTCGAGTATTACGAGTGCCTTGATGTTTGGTTTGTAGTCTTAACTAGCTACTAATTTCAAGTTAAGCTTGGAATTTGGATGCGGACTCGTCGGTGGGAATCCGAAAACGTTGGGAATGCGGGTGGGACACGGCGCGAAGGAAACGGCCAAACGCCGTTTCTTTTCCAAAAACGTAGCGGGTCCCCAGGGTAACACGTGGCAGCAGGAGAGCCTTCGTCTGACGATTGCCCCGCAACTGTACCGGCGCTCTTCATTGGTCCCCGGAGCTATTCTTTATCTTTATTTATGATTCTAGGCTTTGTTCTATTTGAATCTGGATCTATTATTCGTTTGGTTGGGGAATAGACTATCCTGGGATTAGAGAGAATGGGGATTGGTATTCTGGGATAAGTAGTGGGATATGTATGGTATTTTGTTGAAAAGTAGTGATAAATTAGTAATGTTTGGTTGAAAAAGTATGGATAAAGTTGATGTGATTGGTTGAAAAGTAGGGATAATGAGATAATGATTGGTTGAAAAGTGAAAAAGTAGGAATAAAGTTGATGTGATTGGTTGAAAAGAAAGAAAATGTAATAATGATTGGTTGAAAAGTAGGGATAAAGTGAGGATAGGGATGGGGATAAAAGTGGGGATTAGATGGTGTTTGGTTGTAATGCAGGGATAAAATGGGCTTAACCCTGATAAGAAATCCTTATCCCTCAACCAAACAGGACCTTTATGTGGATAAGATGGTTCCACAATCCACATCAATGTTTTCGTGAGTCTAAATGCTGTCTTCTTTTCTTTCTTTTAACCCGTTATTCAGATTTAATACGTCAAAGGTGAGAAAGAAAAAGGACTCATGACCGCTTTTATACGATTCAATTAACGTTTTATAGGAGGTTATTAGTATTATTTATTCCTCTATTTGCTCATAATTACTAGATGTCTTGGTAGAATGCCAGCAGGAGAGTCCTGTCGTAGTTAATACAAATGTTTGTTATGCCTATGAACAAATACGATTTACATTTTTTAAATATTTAAAACTCTTAGACCTATTTGATACTGGGTTAAAAAAAATTAGAGTTACGAAAGATTAGGATTAGAAAAAATAGGATTAAAAAATGGAGATAGTAAAAAATAAAGTGATGGTCATAAGTGAAATAAAAGTAAAATAGTAATAATTATTTTTGATATTAGGAATAGGAACAGAGATAACCATACAAAACAATGGCTTATGTTTTGTTGGGTGTCCGGAGATTTTTCCTCCCTTGTTACGGAGGTAAAGAGGGAGAGGGCTGAGAGATGGGAGAGAGACATACATGCAATGACGCAAGGAAGCTGGACGTGATTCGGGGTCTGTAATAGCAAGCTATTGCTAGCCCTATTATAGCAATCTCAGCCATCCAATCGTACACCGAGTGATGAGATCAAAAAGAAGAAATAGGTGAGAGAAAAAAAATTAAGAATAGCAGGAGAGAGTGTAATTTGATCTCAGCCATCCATGAATGATCTAGTTGCTGAGATTCACTGCTGCGAAGGACGCAACAACTTTCGCTGTTGCAACTCCAGAGTAGAACTTAGAGGAATGTACAAGTCGGATGGAGGGTTACGTGTTCTCGTGTCTAATTAATATCCAATCCGGATCCGAATCCGAATCCGAATCCGAATCCGAATCCATATAGGATATGACCTTTTTGGCAACCTAATAGTTCATCGTTATACTCTCTCTTCAAAGGGCCATTGCAGGCTCTGCAGTAATCCATCTCAATCAATGGATATTGGTTGAGACCAAACATCACCTTTAAATGGTATAAAAGAATAAAGAAAAAAATAAAAAGATAGAAAAAATTAACCCTCAACTGCAAATCCAACAGTTTTGATGAAAGGCCTGCAGTACATGAACCACTGCAGGCCCCCCGAATAAGTCTCGAGCACAAACATCCATCTTAATTGATGCTGAGATGCTAACCAGCAATTGTTTTCTTTTTCATTTTGAGAGGAAAACAACTTTCATGGTCAACATTAAGTCATCCATAGATTAAGAAAAAAAAATCTTCATGAAACACGACTCTGTGTAGAATTGAGATGCGGCAACTCGAAATGGAAGTCTAGGATATCATAGGGGTGTCCAAAAAGCCCAAATGATCCGGCCCGGGCCCGTCAGGACCGTAGCCCGGTCCGGCCCGGATGTTGGCGTTGCCAGGGGGTGCGTGGGCGTGGAGGTGGGCAATGGTGGCTTAGAGCTCGCGGCGGCGGAGGGAGGAGGAGACGACGACGCCGAGGGTGGAGGAGAAGAGCATCTCCTGGACGCAAACCCGACCGAGCGTGCGCTAGGTGGGGTTGTGGGGGGGCCCACACGATGTTCTTGCCACCGTAGGTGATGACGCAGGCCAACACGGGACGTCATGGTTGGTGAGGACGGCGTCATGGTCCCGTAGCACAGCTTTGGCGAGGAGAGGGGAGGAGACGACGACAGTGAGCTTGGTGCCGAGGCGGAGGTTGAAGATGGGAAAACCAGAATACCGCCTTCATATGACGGGAAAGTATGGAAAACCACTCACGTGAGCGCACGTGAGTGGTTTTGGTTAACAGTGACTAACGCGATCTGACGAGGGGTACTAAATCGACCTAATTTGTAACATGAGGGTACTAGAGTTACATTTTATAATAAATCGACATACTTTGTAGCTAAAGTTACATGTTATAACTAGAGTATAGCAGATTGTAAAAACTTGAAATTAGAGGGTACTAAAAACTAATTTCCCCTTTATCGTAATTACATCCGGTTTATTCACTATTCATTCTTTACAAAAAACTCATCCGGTCTGGGGCATGAGGGTTGCTACTACTATTCACATCCAATCTAGCGCGATACGTTGCGGAATTCAGAGTTAATTTAAACATTTGACTTCTAATGGCAAAACTATAATTCTAACAAACTGCTAGCAATCGAAACTTAAGAGTAGAAGAAACATAATTCTATTAGGTTAACATCAAGTTGTACTATTTAGACATCAGATACAGATTAATCAAAATTCCTCTAGAGGGAAATTATACATTTAACAAAATCCTCGAGGGATGTCTATATACAAAAAATCTATCAAAGTACAACATGTATCCCACAACAACCTCAAGTGCCTCTGGAAGTCATAGCACCGCCAAAAGCTGGTCCAGCCGGTACTACAGAAGATGAGCTGGCGTTTGCACCTGCAAAATGCAGGGCGAGTAGGAGTGAGCAACAAGCTCAGTAGGGTTCTACTCTACGTCGCACTTAAAAGGTAAGAAAACAACAACCATGTCGTTTCTCTGCCGAAGTCTAAAGGACGCTTGGGGTCCCATAATCCCTATCGATTCCCTAAGGGATCATACTCTTCTCAACCGACCACACTAGGAACATTAACCAAACACACTGGGAGAAAACAAAAACCTAGCCAGTAGGAACACCCTTACCCAGCAAGAAACCACTGCGTGGGGATACACGTTGAGAACATCGACAACCATCCTTAGCAGTTAGCACTTGGTTTTGGAGAAACGGCACGACCTCTAAACCTCAATAACATTATCATTGTAGCCAACTAGACGATAACCTCGATAACATAACGATTTGACAATACAATCGCATCCTAAACCTTGCTACCCATTCTCAGTCTTAGAGCTAGATCCCTGCTACCCGAGAGTCTCGGATTGGCGATCAACCCATCGCCCCGCCTAACCTGAAATGCCTCTAATGCATACAGTGCATGAACCTATACAATCACATAACCTAGATATCACTATATACCACATCATCATATGAGTTTAACAAGTTAAAATAAATGTTACAACGGAAAATAGAAACAGGCACACCGCCCACCCTAAGCATTTACTCTAAGCATACAAGACATGTAAATAAATCTTACAACGGAAACCTTAACATAAAAACATTCCAAGAATCAATCAAATCCATTGAAATCTCAAGTAAAACATCATACTCTTCGCTAAATATCGTTTGGAAGGATATGCAAGAAATCAAAATCATAAAAATCCGAATCATATATAACAATCAACATATAAGAGATCGATCTTCTTACCCAAGAAGATCGATATTCTATCTACGTGCATTCTGTCAAGGAAGAGATCGATCTTCTTTAAAAGAGCGCTTTTTTTTGGGAAAAAGGGATTGATCTTCCTTCTCAAGAAGATCGATCTTTCCCAAGAGAGCGTTCTATCTGGGGAAAAGGGGATCGATAAGAAGATCGATCTTCCCCAAGAGAGCCCTCTGTCAAGGAAGAGATCGATATTCTTCGCACAAGAAGATGCGAAGAAGATCGATCTTTTTTAGACGAGACAGAACACCAACAAACAAGAGATCGAAGGAAGATCCTTCATACACCGGCTAATACAGTGAATAGTGATGAAAACTAAATTTTTTGGATTTGATCTACCAAAATAAATTCAAGTCAAACCAAACTCTGGAGGGATGTGCCATTGATAGTGGGGAACCTAATGACACTAAGAAATCCAAGTTCTGACGAGTAAATCTCAGATCCAAGCTGAAATAGCCAAAAACTGACGAAACGATGAGAAATAGAGGATTGATCCGCAAGAATACGAAATCGACAAGGTAGAAGTGTTCTAAACACTCTACTACACTACTCTATCAAGTTACATAACATTCCAATAAATACAACCACATCAAAATCACATAAAACCAATCCGTAGGAATTGGGTAGAAACACCTACGTGTATAGATGTGCAGGCGATCTACAAGATCCTCCACTCCGATCGTTGTGGATTCGCGTTGCAAAACTGCAGCCCAAGCACCAGCTGGCAGCCAAGGGGAGAGAGAATGAGAGAAAAAGAAAGAGAAGGGAAGAGAGAGAAAAGAGAAAGGGTGTTTATAGAGATCTCAAACGATCTCATATCTCAGCCGTCCGATTCGATTTTTCACAATCGAGCTCCGATTTTCTTATCATAAGCACCCTTAAGGTTCTAATCAATCACATTCATCAATCCAAGACGGTGTGTGCATAACGCAGGTGTAAAGCCGACCGTCAGGTTGCAATTTTACCAAATTGCCCTTGGAGTTCAAAATGCCAATACGATTACTGATCGCACCCGACGCGAAACCAAACTAACAGAGAAACGCCCCTCGATCTACGCGGTCGAGCCATGTTAGAATAACGGGTCCTCACATATGCAGTTGACCAATTAATCATATATAAGTTAAACCTACCTTCCGTCAGCTTCAGTCTTGACCTATGTAGTTGACCATTTAATCTCATATAACTTAAGTCAACGATGTCCAGATGATAAAAAATGCCCTTTCATTGTTTACAGAGAATATGTTTAACTATAGTAAAAAATATAGCTAAATATGGAGATGATAATAGTATAAAAAAAAGTTTAGTATGTCTTTTATTGTTTATGGAAATAATATAAAAACTGTATCTAAACAAGGGTATTTTAATTAATTTTATAGACAAAATTGCTCAAAAAAGAAAAGAAAATCCAGATAATCAAAGGAGACCAATGGCCTTTTGACGGAAGGTAGATTTTTATAAAAATATCAAGAATGAAAATATCACATGTAATTTTTGACGAGTGAGATAGTTTTTCACAAATTTATTAAAATAAAGAAACCGGAGCGGGAAAGAAAAATCCAAGAAAAGTGAAGAAAAAGAAAGAAGAGGAAGAAAGAATCCCGGGAGATATACTTGGGAGAGTTCCAAAGCAGGAGAACACACGGCCAGCACCTTTTTTTTAATTTCGAGTAATACACCCTGCACACTGCACAGATCTCGATTATATGCCCTCTCTAGTATTATTTGACGCTCGATCATGGATTAGTTCGGTTTGAAATTAGTTTTGAGCTTAAATATCAACGATCAAATTCAGATTCATTAATTACGAGTTTTTACAAACCGAGCCACGAGTGCCTTTGGTATTTGGTTTGTAACCTTTGGTATTTGGTTTGTAACCTTTACGGCCTCGTTTGGTATAGGACTAAGGGCTATATTTACTTTTTTTTTAATAATAATTATTTATTTATCCTCATTCTAACTATTATTACAGTTTTATTTTTTTTCTTCTTATTTTCAAGCAATCATTATTATTTCATTTTCACTTTTCTTAACCCAAAATCTCTTAACTGGAATAAACTAACTTCATACTAAACGAGCCCTTAACTAGCTACTACCATCAAAGGGATTATTCTTTGTAGCCTGTTCTAGGAGGACTCCATTTTCGAATCATGTTTGTTTGTGATTTTGGGCTTTGATCTATTTGAATTTGGAGGGTTAGGGTATCTGCATCAGCGTCCCTATTCTTCCACCCCTAAAATATTTCAATATATATTACTTTATTAGCTTACAGCTTTTCTATTTACAACTCCCTGCATCAGTTTCCCTAAACCATTTCCTACATCAATAAAATACTCATTCTCTCATATTATTTTTTTATTTTATTCTTCATTTATTATTTGACAATCATATAATTATAATAATTAAATATTATATCATTTCATTAATCATTGAGATATATTTATATTAAAATATATTATAAATTAAATAATTAGGTTTTTATGTCAATAGTTACATTACTTAATTAGATTGTTTTATCTTTATATAAATAACCATGAGTTATTATAAAAGTATAGTTTATTAATTGGGTGGTGAACAGCTCTTCTATGTTATAGAAAAAGAGCAAAGTTGACTGGTGCAACTTGGATTTAACTCACTTCTCTATATTTGCCTCCTTTTATTATGGGGGAGGGAAGCGTTTGAGGCATATCATGCGGATGTATTCTCATGTCTAATTGGTATCTAACCCCGATCCGAATCCGTGTTGGACCCGACCTTTGGCATTCTTCTAAAGTACCTAATAATAGTCGTTCGTCATTCTCTCTCCCTCTCTCTCTCATCTCTCTCTGAGATTCTCTCTCTTCCTTTTCAACGGTTAGCGGACCGCTCACGTTGACCACGGCCATCGCCGTCGCCGGTGCCGGAGAGATGAATCCTACGACAAAGAAGAAGAGAAGTAGGAAGAAGACGAGACCTTCTCCAACCTTTCTTCCCCCTCCCCCCTCCGAGAAAACCCCAAGAAAAGAGGAAGCGAAGCAATTGGGGGAAGAGGAGGAGAGGAAAGGTCTAAATTGGTTGATGGACGCCTTCTCTTCGTTGTCTCTCGATCAGATCGTTTGCGCTTACCGCGAGGTCGGGGGGGACGCGTACAAGGCGGCGGGGATCCTAGGCGCGCAGCTCGAGGACCCCGGCGAGAGCGCGGCGGTGCGATCGGATGGCGGGAGGAGGGGGTTTGGGTCGCCGAGCCATAGAAGGGTCGTGGCGGCCACGGGAATGGTGTCGGATGTGATCGGGAAGAGGTATTCGCAGTCCGGTGGTCATGGGAGGGGGAGTAATGGGGTAGGGAGGAAGACGTATAGTATGGAGGAGGCGGAGGAGTTCTTGTGTTCTATGTTGGGACATAGTGGGGAGCTGGGGATGGGCGTCGTCAAGGATGTTTTGGGTCAGTTCCTATTTAAAACTTTTTTTTTTTTGGCCGTCTTTCATAAACGATATGGATTGTTTGTACTCCTTGCTATGTTCCTCGAAACCTTATCCAGAAAGCTTTGAACCCTTCGTTTTAATCAAGAATTGCCGTGGCGCCAGCTCGTGTGGTGCCGGCACTTGTCTGGCACAGTAGGTATGTTTCCGTGTGGAGCGTGCCGATACTCAATACATCCATGTTGATGGCACTGAGGCGGTCGGTGGTCAAGGGTCATAAGGTGAGAGTACGAGTGAGAGAGATAGAGAGAGGAGGGAGAAGGGAGGATGGTGCCAACATCAGGAGAGGAGAGAAATTTGTCGGCTTGCCGATGATGGGGAGAGGCAGTGGCATCAGTTTTGGGAGAGAATATCGGTAGGGTAGGGAGAGAACGAGAGGTTAGGGTTAGTGCTTTTAAAGTAATGTAGAGGTAAGTGTGACATACTAACATCATTGAACATTTATTAGAATATAGGGAGGGCAATCCGTGTGCATTGGGCCTAAAACGTAATGTGTTGGACATGTTCTGCCCGGAACACCTCTGCATACCTATGTGCTGCAATACAAATTGTTTTTTCTGCTGGTTTTACTTTATATCGCATCTCAAATAATTCATGCATAGAATTTTTCCTAAATATTTTCTTATCATCTAAAATCTTTGACCTTGATGATCCTGGATGATCCTTGATGTGTTGTAGCACAAGTTGAATATCTTGTGCCGTATGAATAACCTTTGCTTTCCCTTTTTCAGGTCAATGTGAACATAATGTTGAAAAGGTATAGTTAGATCCATATGAGTTCTGTATCGCTTCGATTCATATCACTGCCCATTTGGTAGCGCCTCAGATCTAGTAATACTCAATACCGTTCAGTTGTCTTTATGAGTACATTAACTCTGGTTTATTATCTTATCTTCTTACTTTCTGGCTAATAGCAATATATTCTTGTGCTAAGTTCTGCTAAGATAAAGCTTCATTATCCTTATGCAGATTGGTTATTTTCAACTAGGTCAGCTTACTTACCTTTCCCAGTCTCACATAATAGTTTCTTTGGCAATTGACATGATTATTTTTGTTAATTTTTTGACTTCGAATTCCCAGAGTTTAAGTTGGATTATGAGAAGAAATCCTCTCATCTTTCAAGGAATAAAGCTCTCATGCTGAGAGTAGCACTTTTGATGCTCTTCCGCAATTTACCAGATTAAACTGATTGTCGTATATAGTTATAGTAATCCAGTAACAGTAATTGCTGACATTTTTAGCAAAAAGGGTGGCCTTCTTTTGTATAAGATCAATTAATCAAAAATACTATTACCTATGCATTCTGTGCAGTTTTGGTCTTGGTAGTTCAATTTTTTTGTCAAATCTTCTTAGAAAATAGTCAGAAAACTGTTAGCACTCTTGATTGATGAATTGGTTTTTGGAGACAGCATGCTGATGGCCATCTGGACATTTGTGCTTCTTTGCCTTCTTGTATGTGTCATATTCTTGGTCTGTAAGGGGATATCTACACTGATGTTGGACATCTTGGAAACAGAAATGTTTGAATCTTTGGAGCTATTGTATGTGCACAACAGGTTATCATTTGTTTCTTGAAATTTGCAGTTCTTGTATTTTCAGGCCTTGGAAGCATTACTTGAGATTTCAGCTGCTTCCAGCAGCATTTTTAAGGTTAACAGAGTAAGTTCCTTCCAAGTTTGCTAATCTTGTAACAAGTGTCTTGTTTATGGACTTGTTTGGCCATTTGAGGCCGGAAATGAGCAAGAGTTATCGTTCTAGCCTTTTTTTGTTCAAGCTGTCTCAGAGTAATGATCACTCATGTGTATGATGTTGTGACCTATTTTTTGAATCCAAATAGTTTAGTTATAGATGAAGTCATTATAGACTTTGTTTGAAATTATCTTCCCAGACCAATCCACTTTGAAACGTCTTTATTGTTTCCATTTTATGTTCATCTAAATCATTAGAGTGTTTAACTAAATCGATCTTCTTTTGTTTTGCCATGTATCTGAGTTTGGGTCTTATGCACTTTTACGCTGTTTGTCGTAGTTGGGAGATAGCAATTCAGGAACGACATGCCATTCGTTGGAAAAAGAATCTCAGTTTCTTCGTCCTGTAGGAACTGGGTGCAGGCGAGTTCACTTTGATTGCTGTTATTTTTCACCTTCCATGTGCGAAATAGTTAGGTTGAAATTTTTTAAACTTTGTATAGAAAGGATTATGATCTCTTTGTTTATGCACTTTAGGGAATCCCGGAGTAGAATTGGGTTCCTTCTTTAGCTTCATTAACATGATTCTACTGCTGTCAACTTAAAATAGTTTACAGCCTGAAGCTTTTCAGTTTTTGCATGAAGTTTGAAACTCCAGCTCTCATTTTTTTAGTTTTTCAACATAGGAAAACGGCAATTGTACCAATCAGTACGCACCATTTTTTTAATAACGCAGTCTAGATATCTAAGACTATATTTCTTTTGAAATTAAATCAGATCCGTAGGACCATAGCTGTAGTGCTGCAAAATATGTCAGTAAGAAAAAGTCATGCCTGCAAATGTAACACTAGATTGATGTTTATTCAAAATGCAGTTCTTTATATATAGATGCAACTAGGGTGTACTTTATTTTGTGTCTTGAGGTTGTTTTCATCTTCATGTGAGTTGTAAAATTTGTGCAGGAAATACCTCGATGTTCTTGCAGATTCGGAGAAATCATCATATTCCAGGTCAGGAACAGTTAAATCTGACATCCAACAACAGGTGTTGGAGTCACTTTTTAATCTTCCTGATCATTCCAAATATGAACCAAGTTGTATGAACTGGAAGAAGGTGGTAGAGAAGGTGGAGTCATTTGGGCACGGGTTGGAGTTTCATGGTCCCAGCAACACAGATCTCCTGCAGAATGCTAGAAATGGTACTTTTAGCCTAGTTCAGTATGCTACATCTTGTACTTTGATATTCGTTATTGGTGGACTTCTGCAGTGTGGTGTTCCTTGATGAAGGTGAAGGCACATGCCTTCTGTATTTTATGGAGCTACTGAACATAGAGGCAGGGAGTGCTCAGGTTTGGTTTAGAGACCATTCCAATCTAGATACTGGCTCCCTTCCTTGTGCTATTAGGAACTATGGGAAAGCTATAACTTTTCTCTTCTATTGGCCTACTCCCTTTCCCGCCCCACTTCTGTTCCTGTTCCTTGCTAAAAGGTCTGTTCCTGTTCCTTGCTAAAAGGAAGGTGCTAGAATGTTGGGACATGCTTTTAGTTTTTAGATCCATGCTGAACTAAACGGAACACTTGGATTTCTTGTTTTACTTGTTCGTTAGGGCATACCAAGTTGCTTTACATTGATTGTTGCAACTTCGCGGCAATTTCTGTTTTTGTTTCACACATGAAATTGTAACTTCACGGCAATTTCTGTTTTTGTTTCACACATGAAATTGTAACTTCGTGGCAATTTCTGTTTTTGTTTCACACATGAATAATTGGTACTTGTATTCATTTGACTCCTAAGTGGTATTCTTTTTTTGTGCAAAAGATATTTATCAGGAGTCCCGAACTCAAGCAAGGAAACATTGGGACACAATGAAGTCTTATTACCAAAAAGTAAGATGCTAAATCATAAACCTATAATGTTTCTTTCTGGGTTTTATATTGCCCTGAGTTTCTTCTCATTTTAACATAAGCTTTTATCGTGACACAATAATCTCAGGCTGCAATAGCATACTCAAATGGACAACGGGCTCATGCGGGATATCTTTCAGAGGAAGTATGAATGTCCTTTAGGAGGATCATTATTCCTTATTTCTAGGAAGATCTAGGACTATGGTTAAGATTTCTAAATTTGTTTGCAATAGAGATGTTCTTAGTTGTCTTTGGTCTGCTTGTCGATTGTTATTGTGCCCTTGATCATTTTCCTGAATCATGACTAAGTTTTTTGATATCTTAGGTTTCACACCCTGCGACTTCTTTCGATAGGCTATCATGATTGTTTTTGGATTGTTTGAAGTGGCACACTCTATTCTCATGCATTTATGAATTTCTATCATCCACAATATTACGTTATATTCTGGGTGCAGTTCCAATCCTTTGAGCACCTATCCGGGAAAGTTTAAAAGCTCCTATATACACATTGAATGTATGACGTGGATGCTTCTCTGACTACTGCTACATTAATTGGCTTGTGTTATATATGTTATAGGGAAAACACTTCAGTAAATTGGCTCGTGAAGCTGATGAGAAAGCCAGCAGAGAGATTTTCGAAGCAAAGTGAGTTCAATACTTTACAATTCTTTGTTCATACTGATATTGACTGGTTATGTCTATTTGTCTGCAGAAATAAATGTATTAAAAACACTGTCACTATTGATTTGCATGGGCAACATGTCAAGGATGCAATTGGGCTTCTGAAGCTTCACTTGTTACTGTTTACCTATATTCCTTGTAAGCATCAAGTTCTTCCTTTAGTTTTGTCATTTGGTCCTGATTCCATTGTATCATGTGACATGCTGATAAAACTATCTTCTCCCGCTTACTGAAATTATGTTTCTACTAGCTGTTCAATTTCTGAAGGTCATCACTGGCTGTGGCTCTAATGGTGTTGGGAAGGGAAAATTGAAGCGTTCAGTATGTGTCGAACTTATCTCATGTTACTTACATGATCTATTGCTCTACCATAGATCTCCTTAGTTGAGCTCTTTCTGCATATACTGAGGCAATTGGTTTATCATTGGGAATCACTTGTTTCTACTGTCATGGGTTTTTGAACCTTTTCTTTTAAGAGCTTTCACTTGCAGCTCAAAGAACGAGGTTGGGCCCTTTCGCCTTTGTAAGAACATGAGCTTGAATTCCATCATTGCATATAGGAATAGATAGACTTTCCAGATAGCGTAGAGAAAAAGCTACTTCAATCAACTGGACTGATAGATAGTACAAATTTTTTTTCTATGGCAGAAGAAGCTACAGACTTGTAACCCAAAAGCGGAAATTTTTTTAACCTTTCATAATGCACTTTAGTAATCAATTGTGACTGGCCTGTATTAAGTACTCTTGATTATTGTTTGTGCGGGGAATAGTCTGATTGCCACACAATTGAGCCTAAATCGTCTGTCCATAAGTGTCTTTTGGGTAGTGTCACATTCAATCATAAGCTCTTTCTTTTCCCTCCCCTTCCTTTTCAGTTACTGTTATCTGCCATTTAGTTTTACCAGAACAACTATTACCGTGACCATCCAGGTGACTGGCCTGTTGGAGACGGAAGGAATTAAATGGAGCGAAGAGAATGCAGGATCATTAGTCCTTGAGCTTGTTGGGCTGAAGGAGTGCTCTTTCCTGCAAAATGAAATCAATTCCGACTAAATGCTTCGATGCTGAGCTAACATACGTGGCTTCTAACACATGCTGAAGTTGTAAATTTAGTATTTCACCAATGTATCTCTAGGAGTCAAGCTCCTCTTGTATGTGTTTAGGTTTGTTAGTTGCATTTGACAAGAGCAAGGGGGTGATATTTTTGCTTCCCTGTCTAAGACCTCTTGGTTGTTGTTGATTTATTTATTATTAGAACACAGTAATTTCATTGTGAATATTTGATCATGAAATGTGACAGAATAAGGATTGAACTGGTTCGTGTATACAGTAACAATTGTCAACCATGGGTGCATTTGGCTGCTCGTATCAATTTGCATTGGTTGCAACAAGAAATGAACGAACTATGATGTGGACTGCATCAGGCTGGATCGAACGGTCTCAATCGGATGCAACAATGTCTCAGGATAGCTCGATTTGGACGATCCGCTTGTGCTGAGCAGCCGTCATTTGTGATGTTAAATTTCGATACACACGTCTAAACATTGTAATAACGTTTAGGGCAATTCTCAATATACGTAAACAGTTCGGCTGTTATTCACTAAAAATGGTTGTTCATTGAACTTGTGTTTATACATTTGGTGATTAACCATCGGGGGAAAAGGTGGTATGTTTTATATGAGCACTGATTTGTTTACATGGACACGTGATATGTGCAATGCAGATGCCACAAATCGGTAGTGTCTATCAAACCTTTTATTTAGTCCATTGGTAGAGTGATCTAGTCCATCGGTGGTAGTACATTTCATTTGTAATGAGATATCGATTTAATGATCTAGTCCATTGGTGACCACTATCGATTCGTGACATGTGTAATGTACATGTCATATGGCCATTTACATAAATCTTTTTTATTTTTATAATTCTTATGGTGTATTTAGGATTTCCTTAAAATTTGCATATTTCATTAATCTAACCATTTGGAAGAGTTGATTCGACCGAATGCTGCCTAAACAATCCAAATTTGGATTTAAAAAGATCTGAAGAGCGAGCATTGGCGGATTCGGGGGATGGCTCGTGCTTTGCTCCGATTTGTCCTAAACCGAGCCCGCACCGCCCAAATCCTTCCCACCGTGAGTCCGTGACCAACAACGCGAACACTTTGCTGCCCAAAAACCCAGACGCATCGCCACTCCTCCCATCTCCACCCCCGCCCGCCGCCGCCGTGCCGGCGCCGCCCTGAGGCTGCTTTCTCCACTGTCTCCACCTTCGACCCCGAACTCATTCCCAGTATCAAGAAGGAGAAGGGCAAAAAGAATAAGAAGAAGAGCACGCCACGAGTAGACTTCACGAAGATTGATCCCGCTCGCCTCCCGACCGTCATCCTCGTTGGCCGCCCCAACGTCGGCAAGTCCGCCCTCTTCAATCGGTAATCTTCTCTCCACCACATTCAATTCGAGATTTCTATGTGTGAGTCTAAGCATTTTTGGTGGTGAACTCGGTTTTGAATGGCGATGGTTTCGAAGGTTGATACGAAGGAGGGAGGCTCTGGTGTACAACACTCCCGGTGACCATGTCACTCGCGATATCCGCGAGGGCATTGCCAAGCTCGGTGACCTCTGGTTTTGCGTGCTTGACTCTGCTCTGCTGGCCTCGAGACAGCAGCAACCTCGGGGAGCATTCTTGAGCGCACCGCGGAGATGACCGGCGGTGTCCTTTCCAGGTCCCAATTCGCCATTTTCTTGATTGATGTGAGGTTGGTTTTGAATCATTGCTCTCGATATCACTGTGGCATTTATCTTATGATTGGACATAGACTCACTTTGAAACGCTGCCCTTTGTAGAGATGGATTGCAACCGCTCGATGTGGAAGTTGGTAAATGGTTGAGGAAGTATGCGCTTGGGCTAAGAACCATTGTGGCAATGAATAAGTGTGAGTCGCTTGATGAGCATGGGCTCCTCACTGCAGAGGCAGGGGAAGCTCATAGTTTGGGATTTGGGGATCCTATTGCAATATCTGCGGAGACTGGATTGGGAATGACCGAGCTTTATGAGACTCTCAGGCCATTGTTGGAAGATTATGTTCGTCAAGTTCCTAATGGTATGCTGATGATGTACCAGTGTATATTTATTAGTTCCCTTTTGACTAATGTTGAGAATTGTCTTTGATTGTCTTGGTTTCTTAGTTCAGCCTCTGCGGTGGCATTGATTGCATTCATATATTCTGGTTAAATATATACTATTAATGCTTGAATTTGCATAGAAATTTGGAAACTAGAGTTGCAACAGTGTTTGGGGAAGCATCAGAACTTAGAGTTACCAAAGTGCTTGTCCAGGACTTGTACTAAGTTTGGCGACATGTCCGCATCTTGGATCCTCCCATTTTTATGACTGGACCTACAACCGAAAAGAAGAAGTAATACTATGCATAAAAGTGGGACAATGTTTTTAAACTAATTTGTGGAGACCTCTTCAACTAATAAAAATAAAAAATAAAAAAATTGTGGAGACTGCTTCCACCATGTGTGTGATTTTGTGTGCATTGTGTCTGATTTATAGACGCCGATATTCAAGTAGTATACTTTATAATTCTATCTAGTCTGTGCGATTGTGTCTTAAGAATTCATCGTGAGAAATGATCTAGAAGCTTCTAGGTCTTTTAATCTCTATTGTCTTTCTGTTGATGGTCCATCTGCATCATAAACTATTAGTAATGTCCATTTCTTGTTGGAATATCGAGATGACGAAATCAAAGATGATGATAGTTGCTCAGAAACCAAGAAGAATAAGTTGCCTTCCCGCTGGATGACCAAATGTTGGAAAGTCTACACTGCTTACTGTCCTATTGCAAGAAAATAGAGTTTTGGCTTGTCCAGAGGCTGGCTTGACAAGGGATTCTATCAGAGCACAGTTCCAGTTTGAGGGACGCAGTATCTATTTTGTAATAGCAGGTTTCAGATGTGCTTTTTTTTTTTAGTATTGCAGTAAATGTTATTGGCATAGTTTGTACTCTGTGAATTTTCGAGTGGTGTCTGATTACTTGTGGCTCATGAGTTCCATTGTCTGTGTCACACTTGTAACCCATCCTTTGCTGGAGCAAATTATAAATGACTTACATATGAAAACTGAGTAGAAATCAAGCTGATATGATAGAGTTATTTCAGTAGGTGAAATTAAGCTAAATTTGCATTATAAAGTTCTGTTGTTGTAAATTTACATTTTGTTTGTGTCATAATTGATAACTGGTTAGCAGCAAAAGCAGATTATGATTGGCACGTGTGCAATTGTCTTCGTTGTGTTGTGCAGGACATGGAGCTGATATTAGGATGTATAGTCCCTGGTATTTGTGATAAAATTGAACGTTCATTTGATTCACATCTTAATAGTGGAAATTGCATAGACTTTGTTGCTACATGCTTTGCTATGTACCCTTCTTCACTTGTTAGCTATAGATATGGAGTAAAGAGTTGTCTTCTAAATGGGTATATGTTTACTGCATTAGCTCTTAATAGCACACCAGAGAAGAATGTACATTGGAGTTCAAAATCAGATTGGGGTGTTGAACGAATAAAGAGGCGATTTCTTAGTTTTTTGTGCTCTTTCAAGGATATATTGGAACATATGTCTCTAGCTTGACATCTTGGTTCCATAGGCTGCACGAGTTCTGACTTATGCACATAATTGCGCCTCTTCTCTGTTTGCATATTCTTCAGCTACAGTTACTGTTAGCTATTTTTTTGTGTAACAGCTTGTATCGAGTATATCTGGATACTCTCAGATGTCCCTATGTTGGTAAAGTCATGATGGCCCTTCTAGTCATTTATGTTGAACAGTAATGATTTCAAGCTATTTCC
The DNA here is from genome assembly GCA_963920575.1 of Narthecium ossifragum. Taxonomy (NCBI): domain Eukaryota; kingdom Viridiplantae; phylum Streptophyta; class Magnoliopsida; order Dioscoreales; family Nartheciaceae; genus Narthecium; species Narthecium ossifragum. The sequence continues at coordinate 24,299,376 of OY986968.1, forward strand.
TGAAAAAATGAACTTGTTGAGCATGCTGTGGCATTAAAGTTACATAGACACTGATAGCCTTTATGCCTGGAAACTTTCACATGTATTTGAAATCAATATGGAATAATCTATTTCCTCAAAGCCTATTTTGGCTGATCTTCACCTAAAATAGCCTATGAAAATAAATTCAAAGCCTTTCTCATGTTTGTACTATTTTGTTTGCTTCTTGTTCAGGTGGACACAGCAGGTTGGTTGCATAGATCAGGACAGGAGAAAGGGCTGTCATCATTGAGTGTTGTACAATCAAGAAAAAGCCTCATGAGAGCTCATGTTATTGCTTTAGTCCTTGATGGTGAAGAGGTAAAGTTGCCTATTATCTGATGTTCTGCAATCCAGATTATGTTTGTCTGCAATATCAAATATATATTGTGCTGTGAAAAGAGTTGATCTCTACTGTTGGAAACCTTTTGACTTTCGTCCATCGTCTTACGTATACATTATCATGTCTTTCTTAGTTTCCTTTTATGGATGTCCAGACTGCGAAAGTGAGGAGCAGCATGAACCATGATGAAGTACTTGTAGCAAGGCGAGCAATAGAAGAAGGACGTGGTCTGGTTGTGATTGTGAATAAGATGGATCTTTTTCGTGGAAAACAGAATTCCATGTTTTACGAGAAGGTTATTGCTGCTGTGCATCAGGAAATCCAGTCAGTCATACCTCAGGTTTCTTTCCTCTTCTTCAACCTTAATTGTTTCAGGACTGCATATTCTGGAGAAATAGGACTTCCTGTATTTTTAGCTTCTGTTGGCTTTTATGATGTTTTTCCAGAGACAGACTTAAGAAATGAATGAACTTGGTGCTATTTGACGTTATATTGTATTCTTTTTCAGGATATTTTGCACTTCATAAAATTTTGGTATCTTAGGAACCTGAAATTCTATGTTTGGGTATAAGGTGGATCATCTGGCATCATCGAGAAGAATTCTCTTTCTTTTCTTTTGCGTGGATTTATATTTTACTTAAGTAAATAGATGCTCGAAGGGTCATTTGTTATATCGATTTTTGTGCCAACATTACTATCACATCCACTAAGTAGTGTAGTCAACATAGATTCTCTGGTGGACTTGAAAACAATGCTGAGGGAGTTTGCCTAATGAGACTTTTATATCATTGATACAATCTTTTGATAGTTAAGAAATTTGAAATCTTATTTTAATTTTGGTGTACTGGTGGAAGACATGAACCTGGTTATTTCAAGGTGATTCATTTGTTTCTGCTAGATGACATCTTCATCATCCAGCTGCGAAGGAGTTTGCAAATAAAACCAAAGATCAGTCTGTTTTTCATTATGATCATCACTTTGTTCGTAGGTGACAGGTATACCAGTTGTATTCGTTTCAGCTTTGGAAGGGGTCGGATATTCGCCAGGTCATGGCTACATACCAAAACTAGTGTTTAAGGTTGCCAACAGCACGATTGAATCCTTGGCTAAGGAAGGTAAAAAGCAGACCTATTACTTTCTAATGTTGCGTTGTAGCAATAGTAGAAGCTTATTATCTTATGGAAGCTTTATAGGGTTTAACTGCAGATTCATAGTGTTTAAGAGTTGCTGCATTTCTTTCCTTATAAGCTTAGAGGTCTACTACCCTTAGTCATCTTCGGTTCTTGTTCTTCAATCGACAGGTTATGAGTAGGCATTCTTGGAAAGATCAGGCTAAGTCAACCCAACATCAAGTACTTCCCTCATGTGAAAGCTCGTCCTCCGGCATTCGTGGCATTCTTAAGCGGGAAGTCACAGCTTTCTGATACATAAATGAGATTCCTAACGAAAAGGACAAGCCGGCAAAAGCATCTCAAACTCGGCTGCTAGGACGCGTATCAACGCTCAATCTGACAAAAGAACAAGCACCCAGAGCTTAGTCCATCCTAATCCTAACCTACCTGAATGAAGCATATAAAGTGTGTTGTATCTCGAAACCATTGAGCTGGATGATATCTTATTATTCAACCCCTTCTAAATTAGAGTGTATGAGAGGAGAGTCCACGTGGCGCCTTCTGGTTGCGTCTATTGCTTTTTGAAATTGAGATTAAATTTAGAGGAGATGAAGTTGGATAGTGGGAACTGGGAACTAAATACGCCCCAAGTGAAGGCAGCACGTGAGCCAAATCTTATAGGCCTCTCACTTGTCTCTCTCGTGCGTGCTTATTTGGATCTTCTGAGCTCAAATGATACACGGTGGTTGTCCCCTGCCACACCAACCAATTTTTTACTATCCTCTTATCGTCTATTTAAAAATTTCAGTAATTTATTAAGGGGATTTTATATAGAGAAGGGATTCGGGAACCAGAGCGTCGAGTCAGCACGAATGACCCCGTGAGGAGACGACGCCGTCGATGGCCCCCACCACCACCTCCGCCTCCGTCGAGAAGCCCTTCGATGGCTTCGGTTTTGTCCGCTCCATCCAATCCGCCACCTCAGGCCTCCTCTCCCACCTCCCCACGCCTTCTTCCCCGTCGCCGGTGATGCCGCCGTCGTCCTCGGCCGCGGTAACGGTGCCCTTCGTTCTCCCTTTCCCCTCTTTTTATCAGAGTCAGAGCCAGGGAGGGGCTTCACCGTCTTCCGCTCTCAGGACTCTGTCGAGGGGGGTCAGGATAGATGATATTAGCTCCGGCTCCAAGGACGGCGCCGGTGGCGGAGGTGGTGGCCCGGCGTTTGTGGGGCAGGTTTTCAGCATGCTGGATCCCTCCGGTAACGGACTTATGGCCGTTACTACTCACTTCGACATCCCCTTCATTTCCAAGAGGTTTGATCATCTCTCTCCACTTCTTGTTTTTCAAGATCTATTTACTTGTAGGGTGCCTCTTTGTTGAGTTCAAGAGAATTTCTCGAATTTTTCTGTGCCTTTTGAAGGCTTTTAATTGTTATTGATGGGTTTCTTTTTATCTCTGTCTAGTATATGAATACAAGATCAAGCCTTCTTTTGAGCGTACAAAGTGCTGTATTATTGTCTGTAATTCCAATTTAACACAGCAGAGCTACAAGGAGGTGTTTTTTTTTTAAATTATTTCTTTGTTGATTATTCATTTGCTTGCAGGACACCACAGTGGGTCAAGAAGATGCTTGCAGCTGTAACGAAGTATGAGCAGAATGGCCCTGTTTTTCAGTTTTTTATGGACTTGGGGGATGCAGGTATGTGAGACTATTTACACGAAAGTTCTGCTTTCCGTTTACGCTTTCTAGGTCAAGTTTGCAATTTTTTTCTTCTTTGTTGTTGTTGTTGTTGTTGTGTGAAATGTCATTATTCTTCTGTATAATATATTCTAACTAACCCAATCACATAACGGAAAACTGTTTTTAAAAGAGAGAATTATGCGTATAGTGCACTTATTTTTTGCAAGTGTTCTGCTCTGGAGATTGTTGTCTCCTATGATCTCCAAATCCATCTATTGCATTATCTTTTGAGTCCTTGGTTTTCTAAATATTCCCTTCTATTCTCACATAATGGTTTTTGTTATGCATTTTGCTTTTGAATTTTATTCCTATGGTGGCTTGTCTATTAACCGTATCAGGATAACCATATGAAATTGTTCAAATTGCATGTGCCTCCTATGGGTTCATTTTCTACTTGCCAATAGATATGTTGTATAGCATGCTCTATAATTAGTGCTTGACATGCCTTGCTAGAATTACCTTTTATATGGCTGAAACAATGACATGTTGGATAATCTATTCTAGAGCTCTTGGCTCTAGACTCACCTAAATCTCGAACTTAATTTGTCTATTGAAATGTTTTCCTTTCATCCTAGATGTTTATTGCACATCAAATATGCCAAACAGTGGTAGTTTGCATTTTGTGCACTTAAGGCACTAGCTTAATGAAGATTTTTGCCGCACTAAATATCCATGAGGTTTATTTTTCTGGTATTTGTAATCTCTTTATCTGCAAAGTTTCAACTGTTTTTGTCTGATTGATTGATACATCAAAGTTGTCACTGTGAAAACTGCAATCTGATATGCTTGATTCTTATAGTTGCAAATGTTAAGCGGCTTAATGTTCCAACTGGCATGGTGGGCGCTTGCCGACTTGATGTAGCGTATCAACATTTCAAGGTACTGATTTGTTGCCTGGGAGGGAAGTGTCCATTTTTTTTTCACTTTCAGTGATCAAATAGAATAACAAAGGATAAGTATTGAGTTGATAGACATTTTTCTCATCAGAATGGATTTATAATATTTGTCAAAATAGAACCTTTTGTGCTTCTTGTTGCTTTTTTACAATTGCTTTGCCAAATTAACTTTACTTGAACACAGTATTGGAGTCTAATGGACAATTTGCCACCTTTACATCACTCAGAATTATTTGAGCCAATTTGCCTTATTTATAAGTTCATTTGGTCATCTTGCATGTCCATTGCTATAACAACTGTTACCATCCATCACTTGTATCTGACACTTGTCACTACATCATGCTTCTAGCAATATCTATGATTCTAGGGGTATTCCAGTATTCCTTAAAGCCACACAGTTATCCATCAACAAATCTTCTTATAGATAATTGGAGTTAACCCCATATTAGAGAACAATTTTGGTAAAACCCCCATCTAATATGTTTTTAAGGTTATAACCCCACACGCGTTTTATCATGGATGCTTATTTTAAAAAATGATGAAATTGCCCTTGTGGTGAACGGACAGTTGAGAACTCGTGGATATGGTTCAAACGGTGGAACCTCATCGCCGGAACTCAAGGAAGACATCGGAGGGTCCTTCGGAGACCGGGGAATCCTACTGCGAGGTCCGATCGTGGAATTGGGCTATGAAGTGTCCGGATCTGGAGGCGGCGGCGATGGTAGCCTCAATCCGAGGCAAGATCGAAGGGGAGGGCCTTTGGTAGGTAAGATGAGTGATTTGGTGGAGTTTGGGGGAACTTAGTGGAGATGAGTGGCTGGTTTGGTGGAGAACGGTGGAGGGGGTTTTAGAGGTGATGGCCAGCGTCGGAGAAGAGGTTGTCGAGGGTAGTGGAGGTCGGTGGAGGGGGCGATCGGGTTGGTGATTGGAGGGGAAGTGGATTGGTGGTTGTTTGGTGGTGTTGTGGCGGCGCAAGAACGTCGGATGGCGGAGGAAGGGACGAGGCTCGGGGGCGAGCCGACCCTAGCTGAGGTGGGCCGGGACGATGAAGGGGCAAGCCGACAAGGAAAAAGGAGAGAAAATAAGAAAAGGGTCGGACAATAGAGGGAAAATAGGGAAAAATAGGAAAAGGAGAGAGAAAAGCCAAGGAAAAATAGAAAAAAGGGGTAGAAAAATATGGAAAAATATGGGAAAAGGTGTAGACAATTACGGAAAAAAGTGGAGGTGATTGAAGAGACCCTTGATAGAGAATTTCAGCCAATTGAGCATTAAGCTGTGATTTGGGGAGTTAAAATGATAAAATTGGAGGAAGGATAAAATTGACGGAAAGATAAAAATGAAGAAAAGATAAAATTAGTGGAATGATAAAATTGTATCGACGGCCAAATGAGCTCGCTGGAGGTCAAGACCGGCATAAGAGGGTTCGTAGGGATCTGGAGAATTGATTTCCAGTATTTAATCGGCTAGAACGGCGGTGGAGGCAGTATTTGAGGTGTAAAAGGGGAAAAGATAAAAATGGCTGAAAGATAAAATGAGCTCGCTGGAGATCAATGCCGGCATATACATATGTATTTTGAAGTTTTCAAAGTTTTCAAAATTTTGGCGTAAATTTTAGGTTGTCAATTTTTCAAAATTTATGTACAATTTTGGCGCGTAAATTGTATTTTGATAAAAAAAATTTCACGTGCTCATCAATTATAAGTTACAAATTTTGACGTTATCCTATTGTTCAATTTTTGACGTTGTTCTATCACATATATCCAATTTTTATCCCTGAGAGATAAAATGGGCTCAATCGGATCAATATGGCTCGATCTAGCTTACAATAAGCTCAAATCTGGGCTGATGGCTCGATCAAATCAATCTGGCTCGAGTTGATCTGGTCAAGTTCGGATTGTTGGATTTGGGCCTGATCGAATTGAGTTGACATATCAAGTCAGACCCAATCTGGTGGACCGGATTGAGTCTGATCAGATTTGTTCTGACTGGAGAGGTTGGGGTCAACTTAGATGTTGATCGGATGGCTGTGATATGTGAGATTAGGATCAAGTGGCTGAAGATGGCAGAAGGCCAATCGGACGGCTGGGAGTCGCTAGAATCAGATCGACGGTGAGGGAACCTTGTCAGAGCTCGGGACCAACGGGGGAGGGGTTTGCCCGGGTATGGGAAGTCGATCCAACGGATTGGATCGGACCTTTGGGTGGCGTAGGTGGTGGATCTAAGAGGGGCGGCGGCAGTTCTCTTGAAAGAGATGAAGACAACGAGGGAGAGATGGCTGTTGACATAGGGTCTTCGCCATGGATGGATGAGGAGAGATTGGAGTGGCGTCGGGTAACCGGATATGGGGTTTGATGAGGCTTGGATGGTCGAAGGCGGCGGAATTAGGTGGTGGTGGCGCCAATCTTGAAAGAGGAGGGGCTCGGGCGGCGTGTGGTGCTGACCATTGGCGTTCAATGAGGGAGAGGGGCGCTGGGAGGTGAGGGCGAGAGGGGTGTGAGGCTGAGGTTAGAGGAAGTTGTGGGAGCTCGTGGTCGGGTGGCTCGCCGGAGATGAGGAATGAGGGTTTCGGGGAGGTGGCCGAGGTTTGGTGGCGATGATGAAATGTGGCGGTGGTTGAGAGACATGGGCGGATGGGATGTCGGTGGAGTTTGAATGGCGGGTGTTGATGGAGGTCACCGGAGTCTATGGATGGGAGGATGGTTGCTGCCGGGATTGGGAAGTGGTGGTAGGGGGCTCGGTGGTGTAGGAGGTAGAAGGTGATAGGGGTGGTTGGCCAGAGCTCGTCGACGGAAGTCATGGCCGATGAGGACGAGGTCAGGGTGGCGTTGCTAGCAGCGAGGAGGCGATGGCGTGGGAGCTCCGGCGAGCGTTGGTCAGTGTCGCATAGGAGGAGAGAGGTCGTGAGTGAAAAAATAGAGGGAGAGGGCATTATCATCTTTAGTCAGGGTTTTTGGGTTTTTGGCCTCAAAAACTGTTTGCTTGGGACTGATAACAAATGTCATGGGGCTAATAACAAATGCCACCCCTATTTTGGGCCTTTGGCCAAATTCCCCATCTTCTTATGATGAGCTAAGGGAGGACGTTCGCGAAGATGGGAACATACTACAATGAGGTTACTTGTACTGGATACATAGGTAAATTTTGGTAGCTGCAGGTGATTCGGACTATAAAATGATGCGGACTTCTAATTAGGGTCAATGCTTGTTAAATACCTGCTAATGGACTAGAAGGGTAGGTATACCCAATTTGGTATAGGGTCTGTAATTTTCTCGTTGAAGTGAGCATATATTGTTGGACTAAATGATCGTGTTTTAGTTTTAAAGGATTTTTATGCAGGGTAATTGGTCCATACTAGGCTAATGTTCAAGAAGAAGTTTGTGCAATTGGAAAAGGGACTTCCTTTTTTTTTTTAAATGACGATTATGCTACTAATTTGTAGTAGTAGTAGCACTCTGATTGGTGATATTCACCTCTTATGGAGAACCTTGGTGTATAAGGTGAGTAATATGATTATATGTGACTAATTTGTAATAGGAACACTCTTTTTAGATGATCATACCTACTTTCAAGCTAGTTGGCTATATTGGGCTGTGGGATTGTCTTCTGTCTACAATGCAACTGTGTATTGATAGACAGTGGTTACTTACATTAGGCTAATTTCTATTGAGTGCAATCCTATTACCTTGCGTTTATGCATATGAAGTTCACATGTATGATAAAAAGACCTAACAAATAGGTCTATATCCTACTATCTAGCCTAGAGCAGTTGCAATAGGGGACCATGTTTCCTTACACATTAAATAGTTTCTTTCCAGACAGTATTTATATGTGTACTTAAGGAGCAGATTGATAAATATGGACCAAGTTGGTGTGTAATATGTGCTTTACAGTAGTATAATTCGTTTAACATATGGTAATTTGGCTATAAAGCAGTTGAATTTTAGAATGTGTTCTACCACTATTCTAGGCTAGTAGAACAAGAGCAGCCCTACTAGGTTGCTTTGTTTTACCTTCTTAAGAAGTACTCGACTATGCTATACCAACTACAGTACCAATGGGATACAGGAATATTAGTATCTAGTTTGTATTTTGTTGGGCTAGAGGACTATGCTTTTGTATAGACACAGTTCACTTGGTGATCCTTCATGTTAATGTATTTGGTTATTCAAGGTCACATTTATGACCGATTTTTATGGTCTTCTATAATCTACTAGGCCGAAATATAATGCTTTCGAAGCTGTCTTGATTGAAATGGTTCTTGATATATATTTTCACACCAGATATCATTGCACCACTCCTTCAGTTATTGAGTTTGACAAATTATTTTGCAGGAAAAGCCTCATATGTTTCAGTTTGTTCCAAATAAAAAACAGGTATATAGAACTCATTTGTGGTTAATGTCATTCTTGTTACTGTTTCTGGATGCTTCTTTGCTTCATATAGGTCATTGCAGCAAATAAACTTCTTAAGAAAAACCGGCAGAAGGGTGGGAAAAGAAAGCTTGCTGGTGTTCCTGTGTTTTCAGCTCAGAACTTGAATATCGCAATTGCTACAAATGATGGTATTAGATGGTACGGGATTTATCATTTTTCTGGGATATCTTGCTTTTTGTTGTTGTTGTTGTTGTTGTTATAAATGCGATGAACTTGTACTTCAACCATGATATCTGCATTTGCAATTGATCATATATTACATCTTCTTCGTCAATTGTGTCTGTAATTAGTTGAAGACCTGGTAGTAAACCAGATATTTTGCAATAAGTTCAGTTTCCTTGACATCTCTTGCGGGAACTCATTCCATTGGTGCAGAATAGTATTCCTGGAAAGGCTTATCTTAGGTTATAGGTTGATCTCAGCCAATATAGCCTCTCGTTTTCTGACACCTCTCCTCTATATCTCCCTTCAGTGATGGAGTTGTGTGATGGTGCATTTTTATTATTATTTGTTATGAAGGCTTTTTGATGCTCAAAGCCCCACTCCTGAAAGTATATGTCTATTGGAAAGATCTGAAAGCTGACTTCTTGTGCTCACTTTTTAGGTATACGCCTTACTTCTTTGACAAAAATTTGCTAGATAATATCCTTGAAGCTTCAGTTGATCAGCACTTCCATACCTTAATCCAAAATCGGCATACACATCGGAGGGGTGATGTAGTGGATGATAACTTGACCGCTGAGATGCTGGAAAGTGGGGATAGCTTTTTTGAACCTCCAGAGGTATTCCAAGGGTGTAATTTAGACACCTGTACCATCCAAGTCCTCCTTTTTTTTTGTGAACCTCTAGCTAATCATTTTCTATGTCTGTTTGTTCTTTGTAATTAATTTAATATATATTTCGAAACATGTTTTATTTGTTCAGGTCCAAGAAGTGTTTGAAGAACTGGACTCTTCTGATATACCGCTAAGTGTTATATCAAAAGTTGCTGAGATTCAGCTCCTTGATGTTGTAGATAAAGTTCTTTTGGGCAACAAGTGGTTGAGGAAAGCCACAGGCATTCAACCAAAGTTTCCTTATATGGTGGACTCTTTCGAAGAAAGGTATGTAACTCAGTGACTCACATCCCATATATTTTTATCCACTAATTTAGCGGAAAAAGGGGAATTGACCTGTATTCCTGGTTTCCATAGTCGAATCGAACTCATCGGCCATCAAATTTAAGTCCTGTGCTTTATTTGGTATTCTAATTCATGAAACTTCCACAGTTTTTCTT